>JAQFXP010001531.1:0-18855 GCA_034693685.1 Belba bartosi
TAAGTCTTTACATAATCTGATGTTAAAATTTCGTTTCATTTTAAACCGAAAAGTTCTAAATAAGTTTTTTCAAATTGTCTATTCTTTTAACATTAGAGGGTTCCAAAATTTTTTGTACCCTATTTCTCGCGGAATACCTCCTTTATTGAATTGTAGAGAAAATGACTGTAATTATCGAATTACTAAAACTTGTTTTGATTCCTATGTAAGAGTGGATCAGGAGTTCGGACGAGAGTGGCCTTACCAACCAAAATGGCCGCACCTTTTGGTTTGTCTGAATATAAGCCGATTAGCACTGACTGCGTGAGGAATGTCCACCGAATCAATTCCCGGATAAAACGTTTCCGTTTCTTCTGGTTCTCTATACCGTTCCTTAGTCGCTAAGTTCATTAGGTCTTCCCGTTCCGGATGGGCCACAATCTCATATCCGGCGTCAAACTCCTTAGAGGCCAGGGCTCGGAAGCGTCGCCGATATCTCAGTTCTTCTAAATCTTTCAGACGTTTGGACACTATTTTGAAGCGACGACTCATAACGTTCCACATTCGCCACTCCCTCTGCTGGCCCACTATAGCCAGTCGTTCGTAAAACTCTTTAGAGTTCGGTTCCAACTCTTCAAGAGGTGGCGGATAGTTGAGTCGCAAACTCCATATCCATTCGGGGTATTCCTCGTCGGTCTTCAGCTTAACCTCTTCGCCCTCCTGGCGGTAATTAGCGCCACAGCAGTAGTTCACTAATCGATTCACGTCCTGTTCCACCGGCAGCCGAAACCGTCGTTTGCCGATTGGTTGTGCGCCCGAAGGCGCGGCCGAAGTGGCCGGCGCTGCCAAACCCCGTTTCGATTGACTCGAGTTTATTAGTACTGATAGTAAACTAGTTTTGTGTGGATTTGTTATACATTTTATTTGTTTTAATAATGACATTATTTTTTCAAATTGTAATTCAATTAAAAACAATTGAATTCAGATCTTAAATCAAATTAAATCATTAATTAAATTGGGTTTTGAAGACAAACTGATTAAATAAATGAAAACAAAACAAAATAATACTCAAACAATGTTACTTAATATTGACTATTAAAAGCCCACAAATGCCAAGAACTAACATAACTTTGCATTTCTATTAGAAATGTGTAGACTGTGTGTGTGTTTATACACTTCTTAATCGTAACGTAGTTTAAGTAAAACAACTTTTGTGTCGCTTAGCCAAACATGTGATCACATGTTTCACATGTTTTTCAACAAATGTTTTTGATTTAATTGAATTCAGATTTAATTGCATTAATAATTGAATAATGAGTTTAACCAAAGTATTCCACCGAAAGACGAAGAAGGGATCGATAGTAAAGGTAGTTCGGGAGCATTACTTGCGGGAAGACATCCACTGCGGGTGTGAGTCTTGTCCCGAATGTCAACCATTCAAACAGTCGACTGACAGTCCATTCGCTCCGAAGTCGTATTTGAGTGACAATCCACGCATCGGTTGCAGTAAATGCTGTCCAAACCCTCATTATGTGATTCCAGACTTTGGTGTTCTTCATAACCAAATCGATGTCATAACTGATCCCAACTTTGGTTACGATATAATTCTAATGCAAACGGTTTGGGAAGAGATTAAGAGAAATATTACTGTCTTTTCGAGAATCAAAGAACTAATGGAAGAGAAGAGGTTTTATGTGTTTCTCAATGAATACAATAGACATACGTTTAGTGAAAGAGTTTTCGGCGAAACTATTGCCGAATATAAGCAAAGATTAGTTCGATTTGCGGCCGAATGGCTGCGAAAGCATTTGAATAATAAAATCGAAATCGTTTTACTCATTAATTATAGTAAAGACATAATTGACTTCAAGTCTGAGTACATCCACTGCTTTCCGATCGATGAATACGTCAATAGTCTTGAAAACAGCATTAATTTAGTCGACAAGTTGTCCGACTTGTCCTCGACTGGAGAATACGCTAAAGACATTCGGCTTATATATGACGAACACTTGCCGTTAGATGTGGTTCAGTCGGGCATTAAGTCCGGAAAGTATTTGTCCGGAAAATACAATACGAGTCGTTATAACTATTTGGAGGGCTTTGTCTTCATTACCTTAAATGGCGAAGAACTAGATGTTCTAATCCAAGGAACCACTAATATTAATAGAGCCGTTCACGAAGACATGGTTGCCATTGAACTGTTGCCCGAAAGCGAGTGGACATCGAAGTCGAATGTGGTTCTGGAGGTCGAAGAAGGATTGGAAGACGACGGCGACAAACGAGCGGATAAAGAGGAACAGATGTTGTTTAAGAAAGAGGACAATTCGTTTAAGAGACCAATGGGTAAAGTGGTGTCAATTATTAAGAGGAATTGGAAGCAATATTGTGGTGTTCTTCGAGAGCGCAATATTAACGTGAATTCGACTTCGGCTCAGATTCGTTATCTATTTGTTCCGATGTTACGCCAAATTCCAGTCATTCGAATCGAAACGCGTCAATACGAGCACCTGAAGGGCAAGAGGATAGTTGTGGCCATCGACTCCTGGCCCAGGGATTCCAAATACCCAAAAGGCCATTACGTCAGAGCTATTGGAAGTATTGGCGATAAAGAGACGGAAACGGAAGTAATTCTATTGGAGAACGACGTGCCTCACCTCCAGTTCTCCAGAGCTGTCATGAATTGTTTGCCCAAAGAGGGCGAGAACTGGAAGCTTACGAAAGAAGATTTGGTCAATCGAACTGATCTGCGCGAAGAGGCCGTGTGTTCGGTCGACCCGTTAGGTTGCACTGACATCGACGACGCCCTCCACTGCAAAGACATCGGAAATGGTTTGTATGAAATCGGTGTTCATATCGCAGACGTCTCGCACTTTATTAAACCGAAAACACCGATCGATAAAGAGTCGGCCGATAGGGGAACGAGTGTTTACTTAGTCGGACAGCGAATAGATATGATTCCGACTCTCTTGAGCTCTAACTTGTGTTCTCTTCGGGAAAACTGCGAACGACTCACGTTTAGTGTGATTTGGAATATAGACTCAAATAGCGCTCAAATCAAAAGCACAAAATTTGTAAAGTCGGTCATCCGGTCCAGGGCTGCCCTGACCTACGCTGAGGCACAGCTTAAAATTGATTCTCCGCACGAGAACGACGAGATCGCCCAAGGGTTGCGTCGACTCAATCAAATCGCACGTATTTTGAAGCTCAAGCGTCTGACTGCCGGAGCGCTAGTACTGGCCAGTGCTAGTGAGATAAAGTTTGTTGAAATGGATTCGGAAACACATGACAACAGTCTTGAAATACAGGCCAAACAGGTATTGGACACTAACTCTATGATCGAAGAGTTTATGTTATTGGCCAACATATCGGTCGCCGAACGCATATATCAAGACTTTCCCGAACTGTCACTACTTCGTCGTCACCCGAAGCCCAGTTCAGCCAACTTTGAAGACTTGTTGTCTGCAGCCAAGGCTCGGGGTTTTCAAATGGACGTCTCGGGCGGGAAAAAGTTGTCGGAGAGTCTGGAAAAGGCAAACGACCCAAACAATCCATTAATGAATTTAATGTTTCGTATAATTACGACTCGATGTATGACTCAAGCGATCTATTTCTGCAGCGGATCCCTCAATAGGTCTGACCCCACGTTCGAACACTTCGGGTTAGCGACGCCTATATATACGCACTTTACGTCTCCTATTAGAAGATATGCGGATCTAATGGTTCACCGATTGCTGAGTGATTGCATTGAATTCGAAGCAATTGACTCATCACTTCTCGACAAATATAAAATGCAGAGATTGTGCGATAATATTAATGTTCGAAACAGGAACGCCCGAACGGCCAGTAGGGCTTCGAGTGAATTGCATTCGATTTTATACATTAAAAACCATTCGGCAGAGGATGTCATCGAAGAGGGAAACATATTAAGCGTTCGTAAGAATGCAATTCAAATATTTATTCCTCATTTGGCGCTCGAAGTCAGCTATTTCTTAGACCCGATCACTGACTGGAAGTTCAATGAATTGGAGTTAACTCAAGAGTATTTGCCGATTAAAACCAAATTAAAACTCTTTGATTGCGTAACCATTCGCTTATCGGTTGACTTAAATGCTATAAGTCTTCGGCAAAAAATTGTTGTCCAACTCATGAAACCATTTGGTATTGAAAAGCAATCGAATGGAACAAAGAATAAGAAATTGAAAACTTGAAACACATTTATTGTAACATTAATTTGCTTTCGATTTATGATTGAAAATAAAGTTTTAATATCTAATTGTTCTCTAAATATCAAATTGAGCTAAATTTATACAAATTGATAGTTTAAACTTGTTTAGAATCAGGTTAAATTGAATTTTAAGATACAGTCTGTGCATTTATAAACTAGGTTGAAAAATAAACTTTTTTTTTCTTCTTTATATTCTAAATGCACAGACTGTAACTAATTCGTATTAAATTATTTCTAAATATAATTTCCAAATCTGGTTAATAAAAAAAATTAGAAATAAAACAATTTGAAAAAAATTTCAGCCAACTATTTTTGTCATTCTTAATTTTTATTTAATTAGCAAGTGAATTTTTTAAATAATTGAATTTAATTAGAAATTCTGATTAGTAATGCAAAATAGGTTAAATTATACTAAAAGTCAGAATTTAAAAATATATATTTATAGCAAAAAACAGATTGAGAAGGTCTTAGGGGGGAGAGGGGGGATTAGGTGAAGAATTTTTTAAACATTTAAAAATTAATTATATATGCAATTAATTTAATTTAACTGGATTTAAATCAATTTAAACCAAATTTAGTTAAATCAATTGAATTTAAACGGAATTTAGCATTCATTTAGAGGAAATTTTCTAATTTTGAATAAACTAAAAAAATTAATTATTTGGCAAATCAAGGAAAAGAGTTTTCGTCGACCAAATGCTAAAGAAGATTTTTGCAAGGGGATTTTTGGCTGATCCCTATTCTCAATTACTGCAAATCTGTTGTCTGGAACCATATCTGGAAAATGACAAAATCTACCGATATTTTGAAATATAACGTAATTTGAATAAAAATTGTAAAATAAATAAAAACAGCAAAATTTAAATTTACTTGGGTTTTTGCAGTTTTTATATTCTAGAATTGTGTAACTAAATTAAATTAAATTTAACTTGCTTTAATTAAAGTAACAGATTTAATTAAGATTGACTAATTTTATTAAATTCTGTTAAATATAACAAAACGAATAATTCATAAAATTCGTAAAATGTTTAAAATTGAGAAAACTATTTTCAAATGATTTCCTCTTTTCAAATGTTTAGGTTATATAAATATTTACTTGTTTAAATTTAAAATTATCAATTTGTTTCCTCATTACTTTCTCTTTTCCACATTCTTTACATCTTAACAATATTTGTTAAATATTTCATAATTGCAACAAGAACAATAATACAATTTAAATTTTTAAAATTGTCATTGCAAATTTTGTATTTTGACTAAAAATACAATTTTGAGTAAAAAATAAATTAATTAAAAGTTTATATTTAGTAATTTTAATATTAATTGTGCCTCACTGATTAAATGTTCTAATCTGAAAACTGATAATCAGTGATAAAACTACTGTAGCAAGTTAACATCAAAATATTTCCTTTAAACTCATTACTCGATTCGAGACTCGATTGGTTTGGACAGAGAGTTATATTAATATTAATACAACTGAAGACCAGACTCGGATGTCTTGATTCTCAACTCCTCTTCTGATCATTAGTAGCCAAAAGACCAAAAGAATTCAATGAATAGAAAAATAAAAATTTGTTTTAGTTTGAGTTCAAACAAGTTCTGACGATTAGAGGAGGTATTGAGTACTGCATATGAGTTGGGCTTAACTTAAGTGACTGTAAGGCCATTGACGCCAAACAGAGCAGAGACTGACTGCTCTGTTCTGTACAGTTGTGTACAGTTCTGTTCGGCCTATCATTCAATTCAATGCATTTGTTGCTAATATTTACTGTTTTTCTGATTCATAAACATTACGACTATTTTGTTTCAATCATTGAATAACAAAAATAAATTCAATATTTAATTAATTATGAATTTATTAAATGGTTTCGCGTTTTCAGTAATGAATTGAAATCAGATTTTCTTTCTATTGATTACGAATACAAACGAATGAATCAATTGTTTTGTTTTTTGTTGTGATTTTAATTGTTTTTCTAATTTAATATTTAATTTGTTTTTAATTTAATTTTTAATCATTTTTATTATTAATCAAATCTAATATAATATATATTTTAATAAATATTTTTCTGCTTTTGTTTTGTCGAATAAATCGATTATTTATTTGTGAATCAAAATAACAGTTTTAATACTAAATACGTTTTATTGGATTTTATACTAAAGTTGAATTGAATTTAATTAATAAAAACAATAAACCGTTTAATTGGAATAAAAGCCAATTAAGTCTAAGACTAATTGTATTTCTTATCGATTATGGATCAGTTGATTGGCATTGCTTTGAGTGAAAGCGAACTTCAAATGTTTGGCCAATTGTTTACATATTATGATTCAGACAACAGCGGAATAGTTCCGCAATCGGTGGCCAAACAACTACTCAATTCATCGCAATTAGAGCCCAAAGTGTTGGAACAGGTATTGAGTGCTGTTGACACGATTGCATCCATTCCTCTAAATCACTAACCATTCCGTCCATCCGTCCACAGATCGGCGAAATGTCCGGTTGTAGTCGAGGGCCGGGAGTGTCGGGTGTGAGTCGACAGCAGTTCTACGCAATGCTCAAACTGGTCGGCGCCGCACAATCAGGTCTTCCCCTCAGCACCGATACGTTGAACACAAACCCATTGACACTCTGTTTGCCTCAATTGTCACCAATTGGTGACACAAATAAACACCAATTAATGGCTAATATTATGTATGAATTAGATTAACAAATTAGTTATTTTATATTACATTATATTAGTCTTATATTAGTCTTATATTAGTTTTAGCTATAATAGTCTCTACTATTTTACAGCATATACTCAAATATATATTATAATAGTTCTGAAATATTTACAAAACTTCCTCTTCTTTTAGCTCTAAATTCCTTTGACTTAAAGAATTAAAAACAAAATATTTTTTATTACATATTTGTCAAAAGAAGCGGTGATTATATAATTAAACGCATTTATGATGTGTTTCAGTCTTAACTCAAACTCTATAACGGATTTTGAAATAAAAACTTGATTTTTGACATCAGTTTTGAATTTTGATTAATGGCTAGAAA
This sequence comes from Belba bartosi, assembly GCA_034693685.1. Classification (NCBI taxonomy): domain Eukaryota; kingdom Metazoa; phylum Arthropoda; class Arachnida; order Sarcoptiformes; family Damaeidae; genus Belba; species Belba bartosi. Next base: position 7,245 of record JAQFXP010001531.1, read on the forward strand.
TATGTTCTCTCCTTAACTCGAGTCCAGTTATGCAGTTATGCCTTATCTATACAGCACTCGACTTACACTTTGCAAACACTTTAATATTAATAACTCTTAGCATCAAAAAACTCAAATATCTCTAATTATTATGTGATTTGTCTTTTGTTTGTTTTTCTCATAAAAACTGCTTCTGAGACAGAAATAATTGGTTTATATTACAAATTACTTAAATATTAGTTTTGCTTCTTAAGTTTATCCGGGAATTAAGTTTGACATGAACATTTTTAAGATTAAAACCTTTTTACTATTATAATAGTTATTCCTAATATTGATGTTAGAATTAGACTAATTATAACCGATTATAGATTATTTGTCTTCAAAATAATTATACGTTTTTTTGCTAATTATTTAGTATTTAAAAGTTTAGAATAATTCAAATATCGTATTATCTTATACTGGATTCGACATTAAATTTGATTACTTTTGACAAATTCTATTCAGATTTAAATAATTTGTTTAATTAATTATAACTTTTCTGTTTAAAAGTGATGATTATAACAAAAGTGAGACAACAGTTCAAATGACTGGTCATTTACCGCCCCCTCCGGCCAAACCGAGTGTTCGCTCTAATCGTAGAAACAATAAGTTCTTAAATAGTGATAATTTCAATCGACAGCCGATCGATACATCAAATAATTATAATATATTGAATAATAACAATAACAGCAATAATAATAATATCAATAATCACATCAATACTGAACAAAGTAATACTGATTTGCATTCAATTAAAGATTAAAATTTTGATTAATTTTTATAAATATTTAGTAGAAGTGATAGATTCCGGAAGTTCTTCAACCGATGAAGTGAACGACGATTCGCCAATTGATCCGATATTAGACAAGTCTTATGACTATAGAGACAAGAGTTGGTCTGAATTTAATGATAAAACTAAAGACAAACCAATAAATTGGGCCGACTTTGATGAAGAACACCATCTCTTAGAGAATGAGGACGAGGATGAGGATGAAGAGGACCAGGAAGGAGGAGGGGGAGGAGAAGGAGGAGGAGAGGAATCGATTAAAAGTGATGTGTCTTCAGAAGACGACACGTTTGACATTTGGAACATAACAGACGAACAGAGACTCTATTATACGAATCAATTCAAAGCAATGCAAAAGAACTTAAACGGAATAATAACGGGTAATAAAGCGAAGGATTTCTTCGAGAAGTCTTGTCTACCAATTCAGGAGTTGTCTCAGATCTGGCAGTTGTCGGACGTCGACAAAGACGGAGCGCTTACTCTAAACGAGTTCTGCATTGCTATGCATTTAGTAGTTTTGCGCCGAAATAATGTCGAACTTCCGGCACAACTGCCCCCGTCTCTAATGCCCCCTAAGTCTCCAATTGACTCAATTCGAGTCTCGAGTCTTAATTCAAACAAATGTTCGGATTTGGGCCCAAATTGCGAACAACTCTATAATTCCGTTTCTCCGCAACAACACAACGATCTCAACGAAGTTAAGGCCAAAAATGTCGAAACCCTTTCCCCGCAAAACAAACAGTGGACCAAATTTACTGATTCCCCGACCAATCAATTTGTAGTGACAGCTGTCTCTCCTCCCAGTACTTCATCCAGTGCTGGACTTCAAGCATTGGCTAACTTTGACTTTAATGCGGCCTCAATTGTAAAGGATCCGAAAATTTTACACCCGGTCGCTCTTCGGCTCTCACCCGATGGTCAGCCTATACTCTACGAAAATAATGAGACCAATAATCATAACATTCAAAGCGCCAGTCATTCCGTTCATTCCATTTCTGTTTCCGAACCGATTAGGTATGAATCGAGTCATTAGTTTCTAATTTAGTTTAAATTTGGTTTTGAATTAACTCGAATCGATCACTCGATTAGGTCCTCTACTGTAGCTCAAGGCAAGAAAGATCCGCCGCCGCCCCCACCTCCCCGACCCCAAAGAAGTCACGGACACACCAGGAGTTCATCATTGGATTTAAATAAAATTATAGTCCGTTCCGGTGCTGCCAATGATCTCATCACTTCTCAAATTCCTAATCACTTAAAAATATCAAACTCTGAATACGGTCTGACAGCTCCTCAAAGAGGTATTCATTAAATTTCAAATCAATTCAATTCAATTGAAATTTTAAATGAAAACTGAATTTATATTTCGCAGAATTTCCAGCGCTTTCACTCAATTCGAAAAGTTTGGGCGCATTTCACGCCTATAAGAAAACGAGAGCCGAAACTAGTCTTACAAATAGTAATAATAACAATAATTCTTGGATTGAATCGTTAAAATTGAAATATAAACTTCCGGTCGAAGTGCCCGCACCTACGTATGGCTCACTTTAATCACTTAAATGAGTCAATAGTTGTTTCATTCAATATATTAATGAATTTTTTGTTTGTATTGATAGGAACGGCAGCGATAGCACAGAGTTGTGGCAAACCATTCGATGTCTTCAGGATTACAATAAACTCTTAATGAATATCAATAATGATTTGCTTTTGGAACTGATTAGAGTGACTGAAGACAAGCAGTGTTTGGAATCCCGTTTAGAGCAGCTCAACAATGGATGCAAATTATGATTTGATTTGTCTCTTGTGTTAAGTTTTCAATACATTTTCGATATATTTTTGGAGTCAAAACAAATGATAATTATTTTATATTTAAATAAATATTTAATTTAAGAATAAAACTATTTTAATTAAATCCAATTTTGAAATATCAGAGTAAATGGCTTTCATTTTTCGATCAAAACTTATTGGTTTTAGAAGAGAAAAAAGTGGAACAAAATCTGATTAGAAATGATGTAAAACTTATTTATTTGGTTTTGGTATTTGAATCAAAGCTAAAATCGTCGATAAGTTTACATTCGATCAATCAGTTCATGAATTACATGATATAGAGGTATAGAATGACAAAAGAAGAACATGTTTTCCAATAATACTAATAATGAAGAAAAAAGAATTTCAAACAAAAATAGTGATATACAGTAAATGAGTTTTAAAACAAAAACAATTATTTGAGTTCTAGAGTTTCAAGTGTTTGAAAGTGAAGGCAAGAATTTTGGCCTTTTCTCCAATCGGACCGTTAGCCGACTTGGAGATAACATCCAAGAGTTGGACCAGTTTTGGTGCCAAACCGGGAAGTATTTTAATAACAAACTCGTTATCGAGATCTAAATTAGTCATAATTTGTTCAATAAATCCTGTTTTCCAATAGCTTTCATCGGAAGCGAGACTTTGGTTTCGATTGTATATAATTTGCTGTAAAAGTGATATCAGAACCAATTGATCCGATTTGATCCGATCGATCAGTTGCGACGGATTATCTTTGAAAAGTTCGCATATCTTCACCACTAGTTCCGGGTCTTTAAGATTGAGTGCTTTAGTGATTGCCTGTTCCCACTGTCCGGTGCCGACGCTCTTCCAGATCTCGTTCTCAATCTGTTGTTTCTTTGCCTTCAAAGCCGACAACTGTTGTTGTCTTTGCTGTTCGTTAAGCCACGACTGGTCGGCCGTCGGTGTCTGGCCGTCATTAGGCGTTTGGTACAGACTTCTAGGCGTTCCGTAGGGAAGGGGTGTTGTCGGCACCGAATGAGGCGTTGCGTTCATCAGAGGCTGAGGTGTTTTGCGCTGAGACACGAATGTCGGCGTTTGGGTGTAGTAGGCATTGGCTGACTGGGGCTGCAGTGGTGTCATTGGTGTTCCCGGGGTCATAGGCGTAGCACTCATGGGTACAGCCAAGGGCTGGAAATGTGTCGTTTTGTCCATAGTTTGGGTTATCTTCGTTTGCATTATTTGTAGACTTTTATCGAACTCTTTAGTCACAAGTTTGACCTCTTTGTTCACCTGATCCATCAACTCGTGGAAGCCTTTCTGAACGATTACATTCATTTCGTGCATCACTTTATTGACCAGTTTTTCAACTATTTTATTGAACTCTTCATTCCTTAGCTTACAGGCAGTCTTCAACTCTTTCTTCATTTCCTTTAAATCGGATTCTATTTTGTTTGTCTGAACTCTACTGTTTGTAATCAACTGATCATTACTTGCGTTCAGTTTTGCGTTCAGTTTATGTTCGAGTCTTTCAATCATCTGAACGACACGACTCTCGCTGTCCTGTATATCCTTAGTCAGATCGGTCTTCAACTGAAGAATCTGTTCTTCTCTAACCATATCTTTGAGAATATTCGGTAGTTTTGTTGGAAATATCGAACCGAATGAGTCCAGAGGTGTCAGCGATTCCTCGTTTTTATTCTGTCCCACATTAGAACCTAAAGAGAGCATTGATTTCAAAGTATTCGTTCCACTCATCGCACCCATCGATGGACTGAATATCTGCTGCACTTCCTTACTGGCCGGGGATTCCGGTCGAGCCAGTTGTCCAACGAATGGCAAGTTTGGAGTCGTCTGTTTGTATGGAAACGATGGCAACGGAAGTACATTCAATGACGAGACCGGATCTGTGGTCTGATGTATAGGCAATGGTATGGATGGAGGGATTGACATAATTTGCTTATCAACGACTGCAGCCATTGGTTTGATTAGCGATGCGTCAAAACCTTCGAATCCGTTCAGTTGCGAGACATCCATTAAATCCAAGTCTTTGTTCGGAATGTTCGAAGTGTTGACCGAATTGTTATTCATATTATTCTGAGCACCAGTTTGTCCATCAATTATATTACCCATGAGTTGTTCGCCTCCAGACATCTCAAACATTGGATAATTGTCTTCGACTGTAATCGAACTCAAGTCGATGTGACATAACTCTAACGACTGGCCGGTTATCCAAAATATCAAAAGGTTGTCATCAATAGACTTCTTGACGGCAAACGATCGCAACGAAGAGCTATAGATCTGAAATCTCGAGACTTTACTGACGTATGGATACGAGTTATCAAAAGAGGTGTCTCTGCTATCAATTGGTTCGCATTCGTCATAAGCCTCTTCCTTGTCGTGTGGGAACCGGATGTGAAGAAGGAATGCATCGTTGCCTCTGATGGCCAGAACGAAGTGAGCCGTCAGATCCATTCGGTACGAGAACTCTTCGAGAGCCACATCCGACGGCTTTTCGTTAATGAGTCGAATCGTTTGTTTGCAACGCCAGTCCTTCAGGTTTATGACCGCAATGTGACCGCTTCGGGTGCCGATCAGGCCATAGCCCCAGAAGATGGGGTCGGGTTGGCTCAGAAGGAAGTCGAAGTCATCCAAAAAGAAAAAATTGCTGATATGGTCGTCCTTTTGGTAGAACTGGTATTCCTTACATAAATGCCATTCTTTGAGAAACACTTTCGGAATCTGTTTCTGATTCAAAGCAACCGAATAGAACCGGATCTTATCGTCGAGACCTGTCGTGCAAATGGCAGTCACTTCCTGTGCAATTGACAATGAGGTGATGGGCCGGTCGTGAGCCTTCTCTATCAGTTGATAACCGGTGTTATTAGCCCTGAGTTTCTGAATCTCTATAACAACCGTTTCCTTAAACATCGACTGCAATAAATCGATTGCAAATAATTCCAATCGATTATCACAACTGAGCCCAAGTGTGAGCCCGGGGTCGCCTTCAACTTCTGTGTCATCGTCTTCGCTGGGAATGTATGGACACCACGAGAGCCGAACCGAATCGTATAGATTGCCGTCGTTTACGATCTCCAACACCTGATTCGCCTGTATTTCCCCATTTTCTTCCTTTAGACTATAGATATAGACATTCCCTCCTCTGTCGGCAACCGATAGCTTACTTATGTCCAGACTATTGGATGAGACGGAGTTGACGGCAAACGAGAGGTCAGCGATCGGCTGATGGAACACCCCTTTGGCCAGACATCTGTGTCGGGTCTCGTAATTCATTATTCGAATCATTTGATTGCCCGACGACTCACTCATTGAGACATTCGATTGCTTCGACTGTGCGTTACGTCTTGTGATTACGTAAGCGATTAAAGGCTTCCGATTGTTGACTGCAATCCAATTGGCGTTTCGACTCATTTCCCAATTGAAGTCAACGAGTCTTTCGATTTTAGTAAAATACGAGTTCGTCGACTCATGGCCTTCGACGGCCACTTTGAGGGCCATTATGTCGAACAGACTCTTCGTCGAAGTCGTGTCCACTTTAATCGTACAATTGTTTGGCAAACTGTGCCGAAGAGTGGTGTTTGCGGTGAGACTTGTGTTCAAATCATTCAGTTCCGACATTGGATTGTATTGATTGCCTGTTCTCTGGTTTGGACTCACCGTCAGCGCCGACGCATATCCGGGCAGTTGAAGCAGTTCTTTCAGTTGATTCGTTGCCGACATTGTTCTGATAGCAAATCAATTGTTAATTTGTGGTCAAAACAAAACTGATATTAGACTTAGAATTCAATCAAAGAATTGTAATAACTGTGAGTTAAGTCTAATTGTGAATAATGTGAGTAAATAGAGTGACAGTCACTTCGACTTACTTTTCGGTCAGTTTAGCAATACTTGTATTGAATTTCGCAGTAATTATCAAATTATAATCGATTTGTTGTAAAGTAACCAAACCTTAAGTCAATTCACTTTTCATTAATTCAATTCATTTCAAATCGTTTTATGCTTTCAATTGCAAAACACATTTCGTTTGCAAATTGTTAGGAGTTTGTGACGAAAGATGTCGTTAATGAACACAAATTACGGATAATTTGACGTAAATCACAATTAAAGCCGTAATTTAGATTAGATTTTGAATTAATTAAATTGTTTAGAAATAAATATGTTTTCAGAAAATATCTCAATTAAAAACATATTAGTCTTACTTTAAAATATAATCAATAAAAATGTTTGCAAATTGCAATTAAAAACAAACTTTTGAGTGTTTTTGGTGTAAGAATAAGACTGAGCGCTTGACTACAGAAAAGGGTATTTCGTGTTTCAGACATCGATTTCACTGTTTTTCTCAATAAACAAATGAATCATTTGATTGATTGCATAAACAAATAAATTCAAATCCAAATTAATACACATTTTGTGACTATTTATTCATTTAATTTATTTGATTTAATTAAACAAGAGGTGAGAAAATGAGTTGAAAAATAATTTATTTATTGTATTGAATAGTTTTTTTAGACAAATGTCAAACAAAAAAGTGTTGGAAAAACATAAATAAAAAAATGTTTTTATTGATTAAATTTCGGCGAAAATTGCGTTTTGTTTTGATTACGTCTTTAATTGTTTTGGTATTATATCTGATAATACACTCAATATTTGAATTAAATTCATTAAAATCTGAATCAAATTCTGAAATAATGTGTGAAATAACGCCCGAAATGCGGATCAAAATGAGGGAAACGCTGGAAGTGGTGGTCAAAGAGATTTTGGACAATCTCGACATAACCTACTTCTTGTGCTACGACTCGCTTTGGGGCGCTCTGGGAGTGAACGGACCGCTCAAATGGCACCAAACGGTCGATCTTTGTCTCATTAATGAAGAACTGGTCCGCTTTGAAGAGGCGTTTCTGATCCGCACTTTCAAACGCAAAGGTCTGACACTTTCATACCAGTCCTCAAATGGCATATACTTAGTGGCACAGAATGCTCACAACAAACCAATAGTGAAACTCTATCTGTTCGAGCAATTGGAGTCCAACTACCGTCGGGTCGGCGTATGGAACCGATTGGTGCCGCCGAACAACTGCGATCTCATCCACTGTTTCCCCACAAGACTTATTGCTAAACCTCTGCCGACCCAACAGTTTATGGCTTTGAAACTACCCGTTCCTCGAGAACAGATCGAAATACAAAAATACTTATTTCCGGATAACTGGTGGTTAGACAGAGAACCGGAAGAATGCAAATGAATGACACAAATAGCTTAAATACAAATTATACAAAAGCACTCAATTATTAACGTTTTATAGTCTTTAAATATTTTCGAGTTTTTTGTCTTTTTCTAATCAACTCAATAGTCATTAAGTGATTTATAATAATATTTTTAATATTAATTTATTTATATTAAACCGAATAGCAATTAAAAAGACTTTTTTGTCATTTCTTTTATTTTTAGACTTTTGATTGATTTGATTGTTTGAAATACTGATTAGTTTTCATGGCTTCCCAAAACGCACCCACTTTCCCGGCACTGCCTCCAAGTCTAAAGTCTTTGCAGACATTTATGAGAATAGCGTCAGATTTGGAGAAAACGGATCCAATAATAGGCTATTGGTGTCGATTCTATTGCGTTCAGATTGGGCTCAAAATTGACAGTAAGTCGAAGGAAGCGATCGTTTTCCTCACATCTGTTATGAATTGGTTGGAAAAGGCATGTAATCAGTGATTAGTCATTAGGCGACGACTGATCACTCACTCACTCACTTCGTTCGACATAGTATTGAAACGTTTTGTTTGTTTTGTCTGTTAGGAGAAGAAGTCGAAACAAGACAACGAAGCCATCACTAATGAGATGGTAGGTCAGGCACACGTCGAGAACTACGCCTATCAGATGTTCAACAGAGCAGACACTGACGACCGCGAGGGTCAGGTCTCTAAGTGAGTCTCAAATGATTTGACATTAATTATTGTTCCAATAGAATGATTGCAAATATCTATTAATATATCTATCGAACACTCAATCACTTATCACTCAATTAGGAACACTCCGCGACTCTTCCTAATCGCTTCGAATTTGTTCGAAGTTCTCACTGTTTTCGGTGAAGTGTCTGAAGAGATCACAAAACGAGTCAAATACGCCAAATGGAAAGCCATTTATATCAGCAGATGTCTGAAAAACGGCGAAACACCAGTTCCCGGGCCTGTGGCCGGCACTGATGCAGAAGAGTTTGACTTTAATCTGCCGAACATACCGACCACTAGTGATTACACCAATACTGACAACAATTATAGCAATACCAATGTTGGCGACCAAAACATCGGTTATCCGAGTCAGTCCGGGCCCCCGAACTATGTGCCACCCAATGCTCATTCAGATCCAAACGCGTTTAGTTCGGGTGGAGTTCAGTCGGCAATTACCGCAATGAGTGAGACTTTGTTTTAATTTTAATGTTTTATTTAAATCAACAAAAATAATGACTAATTATGACTACAAATCACAGATGGAATGTCTTTGGCGGCCGAGGACTTAGTGAAAGCACAAAAATATTGTAAATTCGCCGGAAGTGCTCTTCAATACGAAGACATACCGACAGCTATCGGAAACTTACAAAAGGCTCTCTCATTGCTCACAACTGGAAAAGAATAATTGCTTATTGTTTTCCATTCATTTATATAAAAATATATTCTTATGAGTTATGACTAATTCGGTCGCAAAAGTATTTTACATAAATCCTCAAAAATGTGTATTTTTTAGTTTTTGTAAAAAACAATTTAATTGAAGTTTATATTAATTTTGGATTAGAGGCGAGTCTTCATAACTGCCCAAATGATATGTCGATAACCTTTTCTCTGTTTACGTAAAAATGATTAATAACTTATTAACTTAACTTGTGATCAATTATAAATTATAATTATTTGTATAGTTTTTGACTTTACGTTTCATTAAAGTTTTAGTCCTATCGACGCAAAACAGTCTTCCGGTTAAGTAGAGAACAATTGGCAGAATGACGACCGTTAGGACTAAGGCCAGGAAGTAAGCACTCGAGTCACTATCGACCGGACAGTTGAGTGCTTCGCTCCAGTGTTTCCGAATGTCTTTCATCTAAAGAATTGAATGTTTTGTTCGGATTATTAGTTTTGATATTTATTAAAGTTTGGTTAAGATATACCAAATCAATAATATCATTGCAGATGTGATTCGAATAGTTTGTTGAAATCAAATCGTAGTAATGATTGACTGAATCGAAGCTCTGTTTGCAGGCAATGCATGAATTGTTGGTCCGATTATTATCGGTATTATTCAGACAAATCATATATTCGTTGCTTAACTCAAAGTAATATTTGGTGTCGTTATTGACCACAAGCTTCTTGTCCTGACCTCTACCACTGAAACAACTCTCACAAAAGCCATTTTTCCACAAATAGATACTATTTTCGTATATTTTGTCGATTAATGCAATTTTATCGCTATTTATGAAATTATTCGAACAATTGCTGACCGAACCTATCAATTGATATATAAATAGATAGAGTATTACTGTATAGATAATGCCATACATTGTACAGTGCAGTAGAGATAGATATTTGATTAAATTAAAGCTAAATTATTCAAATACTTAGTCATTAATTAATGAGAAAAATAATAGAAACAAAACTCAACTATTAGTCAAATCATTAAAAGCGCCGAAAAGGTCTGAATAGCTTTGAGAACAACTCAAACATATAGTGAATGGAATTTCATTAATGATAACACATCTGAGAAGTGCGGCCAAAATCCAACCAAACGCTTCGACACTTTGCTGGCACTGGAGTGTCGGCACCGACACCGACCAACTCAACTCATTTCGAAACTCTCGAACGTTTTGCCATAAATTTTCGGGTAAAGAGTCCAAACTTATGACTGAACTTTGATTTTGATTTGAATTTAATTTCGATAATACATTCAAATAATTAGTTGCATTGAAACGAGACATCGATTCCTCTGAATCTCTCTCACATTCAACTAAATTATTATTATTATTATTTAGTTTCAAATTAAGTATAATTGCAATTAAAATAAAATATTTGAAATATTTAAACATTTTTAAAAATTTAATTAACTCATGAGTCATAACATATATTATTAGTCTTAGTCTTAGAACAATTTAATGTAAATATTTATATCAATAATTCAATTAAAATATTTAAACCAATGAATAACCGAACAAATGAATGCAAACAAACGATTATTTAATATATTTTGGGTTAACTTAACACTTGTGAGCATCAAATGATTGATAATATTGTTGGAAATTTTTAATTGATATCTCATTAATCAAATGATTTTTGAAACCAAAAGATAAACATTTTTAAACATTTGATTTAGTCTTAAGTCTTTTGAAATAATTGAGTGAATTGTCTGCAAAACATTAAATGTTAACTAATTTATTATTGAATTTATTGACATTTAATTTTTATTTTGATGGAAATATTTCTGAATAATGGAAATAATAATTCGTATCAATTGTAACATTAGTCTTAGTCTTATCGTAATGTAAATAATAAATATTAAATGCTATTAAACAACTCGTCATTACTATTACCTTCAGTCACAACAATCATTACGCAATGCTCTCAACCAATGACGCAATCGATTCTGCATTTTGTCATTTCGTTTGAAGGTTAGATTATTTAGATTATTAGATAATTTAAGTCTTAATTCTTATATAATAATATGTTTGGAAATCATTACTGCATGCTGATAATTGGAAATAGTGTATAATCTATTTTGGAATTTGTTGGTTAATCTAGCGAGAAAATACATTTTAGTTTTTTAGTAATTAAATTTTTAAAAAGAAGTTTTTAAGAATTTATTTAAAAATAGTAAACTTTTAAATGAGAGGTCATACTTAATTGTCACTGATGATATAGTTTGTTTGTGATGAGTCATTAATATATTCGACATTACTATATTCGACATTAATACACTCAACTTCCGTTTTCATCCCTGGGTCGGGTCGGACAAATTGAGGGATAGAAACGGAATTGTGATAAAAA
>JAQFXP010001532.1:0-18853 GCA_034693685.1 Belba bartosi
CTCTCTCTCTCTCTCTCTCTCTCTCTCTCTCTCTCTCTCTCTCTCTCTCTCTCTCTCAACAGATTTTATTTCCGAAGCAATTATTTAATTATTTCCGCCGATTATGTAAATGAAAGCAGCGTTTAGTCGAGCCTTTGCTCCTCCGAAACCAATATTTCATTTTTTGGTTTTTTGTTCTATTCTCCGCTTTAGACAATCCGTAGCCAAAGCGCACCAAAACTACCAAAACCTTTGAAACCTTTTTCTCACAAATCATTTCTGAATCAGTGAATAGACAAAAAAAATTGTTGTTATTTATGATTATTTTCTTATACTTATGTTTATACTTTAGCCCTGAATTAAGATGTCATACGAACTCTATCTAACACTTGACTCTCTCTATTCTACAGAGTATAGCCGAAATAATACAATTTATCAATTTTTTACGTTTTTCTATTCATTTATTATCGCAATGTTAAATTTTTTAAATTAGATTTTTTATATTAAGTTTGTTTTCTTTATTTTTCTCATCCATTTGGAGTTTAGAATTTCAATTCTTTTTCTTTAAAATCTGAATAAATTATTGACTAATTTTTGTAAATTAAGATTTTTTTCTTAATTAAGTCTAATTATGTAGTGATATGTGCGACGAATATACAGTATTTTATTAATGTTTTCTAATACGAGAATATACTGCAAATTATATTAGGTTTAGATTTCAAGTGCTTTCTTATCCAAAAGTCTGTCTCAATTAGAAATACTTTATATTTCAGACAAATTTTTTAGTCAAGTTAATTATTAGCGAAAGATATCTAATTAGAAGACAAAATAATAAAAACAAAAAACGAGGCAATAGTTCTTGAATAATAAAATGTATTTCAAGTTCAAGAATTTCCTCCTTTTCTCAAAACTAAACCTTTTATTTACTTAACTTTCACTTAGAAAGGATTTGCATAATGTTTAACAAATTATCTTTTTTAATGGAATTCTCTTTTTTATTGAGTTTTCATATTTACCGAAAAAAACCTTATTTAGAGAATAAAGCGCTAAAATTCTTCGACTCTTTTTTGGTTATATCTTAATTCAAAATCTCGAAATATTTATGTCATTTTCGATCGTCAAACTCATTATTCAAAAGTCAATTTCGAGACTATATACGTATTGCTAGTATTGTAAATGTTTGACAATTTTTGAAACGATTACCAGAATTGACAAGAATTACCGAAATTTGCCATAAATGGTCAGAACTAGTTAGAGTGTATAATGAATAAAATTTATTTTAAAATTGAAATTGCCAATTAGAATTGAAAAATTATAAGCAATTAAATTGTTTTTGTTTATTTTTACTCAATTATAATAATTGTAAATATATGTTTAAAAATGCTAATTATTGCAACCAGGCATTTAAATTTTTTTTAATAGTAAATTGCCAATTTGCTTATTAATGTTGCCAGAATGTTTAGTGTTGCAAAAAAATTGTCAGTCTTAATCCGGCAATTGACATTTGCCAAATTTACATATTTTCTACATATTTTATTCAATTTTAGCTAGCATGCTTATTTTTAATCATTAAGCGTTAAATAAAACAAAAATAAAATGTTTCAAAAATTTTGATAAATTTTATTGTTATTATTCGTTTTGCAAATCAAGTGAAGTTTTTATGTTTTTTTATAATTTAAGCGCTTATTCATCGAAATGACACAAAATAAACGAAAAGACATAAAAACAAAAATATTAAAGTGAAGGAAAAGCTATGAATAATGAATGTATTAGAGGAAAGAATTGACAGATTCTGTGCCATTCGTTAGGAGCCGGACCGACAAACCGGCTCAGTTTTGCATAGAATCAAGCGTTCAAACAAATACCGGTAATTAAATGCAAATTATGAATCAAATTCGCGCCAATGAGCCGAATAATTATTCAATTAATTAGTGAAAAGACTATTGAATAATAAAGTATTTTTGCAATTAGAGTGGAATCTCATGTTATTTGATTACAGTTTTAGAGTCATTAGTAAAAGTTTATATTTGTTTGAAAACAAAACTTATTTCAATTGAATTAATATAAACTGAATTATGATTACCATATAATCAAATAATCATATAAACAGGGGACTTTGACGGTGCACTAAAACTGCACTGGTCGCACCTGACCATATCGAAGCAGCTGAACGACTCTTCGGGTATGGGCCGGGCGTACGGCAACATTGGAAACGCATACTCATCGCTCAAACAATATGAAGAAGCGATTAAATACCACAAACTTGAGCTTCAGATCTCCAAAGAAGTGATGGACAGAAGCGCCGAGGCGTCCACTCACGGCAATCTGGCCGTCGCCTACCAGGCCTTAGGTCTGTGCGATATGGCTTTAACTCACTATCATCTGCACCTGAATGTGGCCAAAGAGATGAAGAACTCTAACAGTGAAGCACATGCTCTTTGCAATATAGGTATGCGCTTTACATACATTCCTTTCATATATTACTTCATTTACGCAATTATTTATTTACTTTTTCCTTCAAAACATATTTGAATTAAACGAAAAATATTTTAATTTGTTTGAAAACCCAATTAATCAAATTAATGCAATTAAAGGCAATTATCATTCATCCCGTCATGAGTTCGAAAAAGCGATTCAATATTACGAACAATATTTTGAGTTAACGCGAAGTATTGGCGACATCGAAGGCGAGGCAAAGGCCTGTCATTTCTTAGGCTACGCTCACTATTGCCTCCAATGTTATGACAAAGCAATTGAATACTACAACAGAGATCTTAGTTTATCGAAGGAGATCCAGGACAGGATCAATATGGGAAGAGCTTATTGTAATTTAGGTAAAGCTACCGCTCACTCATTGCCTAATAACTAGTTTTAGTAATACTTTTGATTCATTGATTCGAATGTATTCGGCGCTCGTATGGCGTCAATAGGTTTAGCATATTTGGCATTAGGCAACTATGCAGAAGCGCTTGACTGTCAAAAGTATTACCTGTGCACCAGTCAGGGCAACGCCGGCAATAAGCTCCGGGCGCTGTCCAACATCGGGGATGTGTTGACGCAAATGAAGAAATTCAGTGAAGCCATGAAAATGTTCGAAAAGCAACTATCGATCGCCCGATCGCTGGGAGATGTGATCAATGAAGCGAATGCTTTCGCATCGCTTGGAAATTGTCAAAAGTTCGCTGAAAACTACGAAAAGGCTATTCTTTACTATAAACAAGAGCTCATGTTTAGGCAAACCGCTTATGATATCCAGGGAGAGGTCAACGCTTTGGGTAAATCTATTTTTGATTCTTCTTATTCTCACTTTTTCTCATATTCATTGTCATTAGAATTACTATTCGTTATCTATATATCAATTTCAAAATTACGCCCAAAAAAATCGGCGAAAATTACAGCCGATTTGAAAAAATTAAAAATCTATTTCTCGCTTCTCTAAGCCCAGGCTTAAGCTCTAAATTGTTTTTATCTGAATTGCTGTTCGGCTTTTGGATTCAGTTTTATTATTATTAAGGCTAAGAATTCATTAGATTTTTCTTAACAGAAGAAAAAATATAAAAAAATAAAAATAAGAAAACAGAAAAAATTGAATAGTTATTGAAATCCAACATAACTTTCAATAGCGAGTAGACTATATTTGAGTGAAAATAGTGAACTTCAATATTTAATTCACTTTTTTTTGCTATGCCGTCTGTCTGTATGTTGAGACCAACTCTTTCTGCATAACCATTGATGTGAAAACCATTTGAAAACAATTTCGTTCGCATAAAGAATATGAATCTTTTTTCGAAGGCTTTTCTCTTATTGTAAGTAATTATAGTCACAACAGAAGAATAGGTTTAATGTCCTCAACAGTTCACTCCAATACTGACGATTCGACTCGAAAGTAGTTTTTGGTTTTTCGAAAGAAATTGAATAAAAAAAACGACTAAATAAACAAGAATAAGAAAAATGCCCTTTTTTGAAGAAAGGAATTCTCAATAAAAGTTTTTTTCTTGCGCAATTTTATTCTCCGAAACAATTCTATTCTTTCCGCTCTCTTCTAGTGTTTTTGTATTTATATATCGAAATAATTTTGAAAATGTATTTAAATATCAATTTGTATTTGCAATTGCCTTGGTCGTCCGCACGCACAGGCAACTTGGGTGAGACGTACGTCAAATGCAACAAATATTCTTTGGCTTTGAAGTGCTTTATGGATCAGTTGGACAAAAGCAGTCAATTAAATGATAACAATATGTCGGCGATTCAGGCGCTCGAGAACGTCGGCACTACCCGTATGTCAATGTCTCACTTCGAGGAAGCGATCGGTTACTTCGAACAGGAGTTGGCACTTCTGGACCAGTTGTCCGTCGCGACGAAGTCAGTGAAGGAACAGACGGCCAAAAGTCATAAACATTTGGGCGATTGTTATCACAGTCTTAATGAATACGAAGAGGCGATTAAGTGCTATAAAACTTATTTGTCATTGAGTACAGCGGCTGACGACCAGGAGAAGGCTTACAGAGCGCTCGGAAAATGCCATCAGCTCTGCAACAACTTATCACTAGCTCTGGTCGCTTATGAGAAGAGACTGGTTTTAGCCCATGAACTCGGTTTGCATAACATAACTACATAACAACATAACAACCCTTTCCTTTCGAAATACATTTTTATTCATTTTATTATAATTGACGCAATTCTCTCTTCGGTCTCTCTCTCTCTCTCTCTCTCTCTCTCTTCGGTCTCTCTCTCTCTCTCTCTCTCTCTCTCTCTCTCTCTCTCTCTCTCTCTCTCTCTCTCATCGCTTAAAAAACAAGTTTTTTCCAATTGAAGGAATTTTTCTATTTTTTCTAAATAGTTATATAATTTGAAAAATATTTTACTCTTTTTGTTGTTAAACGCATTTAAATAGTGAGATAAAGGAATTGCAATAATTTTGTTCACTTTTATATATTTCGCTTCTTTTTAAACTGTCATTATATATGCATTAAACCGAATATTGTCTGCATTTCAATAGAGCGCTAATTATATCTCTAATATCACTTTTGCTGCTCTTCTAGCTTTCGCATCGCTTTATCTCAACTTTAAAATGTATTTTCGAAATGTTTTGAATTCTTTTAGCATGTTGAATGTTTAAACCATTTTCTCGATTCTATTCACAATAATAAAAAACAATTAAAATAATGATTGAAATGATTGTATGCTATCATTATATGTGTGTGTATGTATAGGCTGTGTGTCGACCAAAGCCATAGCATATGGCGAGTTGGGTCACATTCACCGACAGTTAGGAAACTTCGAGCAATCGATCAGTTGCTTCAAACACGAACAGGAATTGGCGAAAGAGCCGGCGCTCAAGGATGGCCTCATCGAAGCCGAAGCGCTTCACGGTTTGGGATGTGTTGCCCAAGAGATGCACGACTGCGAGCGAGCGCTCAAATACCACTCGAGTGCTCTGGCGATAGCACAGGAGATTTCATCGCTTCCGCTCGAGTCTCGAGCCTACGGAGCGATTGGCAACGCATACGAGGCTTTAGGTATGTGTTCGCTCAGACCAACCATTTGTCTAATATGTGATGAATAATGGTTTTGAGAATATTAATTGTGAGAAATATAATTAACTTAATTAACACTAACTTATCTAAAATCAAAGGCAATTACGAGTCTGCCGTCAAATATCAAGAGAAACACTTATCTGTCGCTCATATAGTCGGCGACCGTAGGGCTCAAGTGAAGGCACTGTCATCATTGGGCAAGATACATTCGGCCACCAATCACTTCGGACAGTCAATCAACTACTTAGAGCAGGCGCTGGCCATTGCCGAGCAGTTGCCCAACGAGAGGGCCGAGGAGGCGAAGATATGTCACGACTTGGGTATGCCTTTTGCACAACACAACCGATTCGTTTATATAATTTAATTAATTTCAGTAATTCTTAACACTTTTTTCACTTATCTCTCGCTCTGTCTGTCTGTCTGTCTGACTGACTATCTCTAACTCTGTCTGCTCTGGGGGTAGAGTCCAGAAACAGCACTGATATCCGTGAGATATAACTGTTATTAAAGTTTAATAATTTCCACGTTTTTTAACTTCGAAAACAATCATTAATTTCAGCTCTTTTTTTATGCCAAAAAAATATTTTCTCTTATCTATGATTAGTATTTTCGTTCATCCGATCGAAGATTATTTGAATTCTAAGCGAATCAGAAGAGAAAAAATTCATTTAATTAGCATTTCTTTCATTTACTGAACGTTTATTTCGTGCAATAAATTATATATTCGTCATAAGAGTGGCTAAAATTCGATTACAATTTTTAAACAATTTTTTTTCTTCTCTCTCTTGCCTTCAGTTCCTATTTCTAATTGAATGCTTGTGTGGATTGAAAAGCGTTTAAAAACTTTATTTTCAAAACCTCTTTAAGCGATTGAGAAAATGCAGGCATTACTGCATAATTGCTGTTAATCTGTAAATCGCGAAACAAAATACGAGTTTAATCTCGAAATCAGTTTTTGGAAAAAAAACTTTTTAAACCAAAAAAGGGAAATAATATTTGATTTAAATCTCTATAATTTCATAACAATTTCAAAACAAAAGAGTTTATAGTTTTGATCGCTATATAGGAATAGACAAACATGAATTAGATTAGAATTGATTTAGTTGTTGTCTTTGCCTAATCTCGAAATCTGACGTTTGTCCACAACTCAGGTATGTCTTTGTGGGCAATGAATGACTTGGAGTCAGCGAAACAGCATTTGCAGCGATCACTCGATTTGTTGGAAGCGCTGCAAAGACACGACTCGAGCGGTACAGCCGGTGCTGACAAGATGTATGGGCAGAGTCAGTTGTACGAAGCGCTGTGCAAAGTCTTAATAGCACTTAATAGGCATAATGAGGCGCTTATTATCGCTGAGCGATCACGTACTCGGCCAACAGCCCACGAGAAACAGGGCTTCAGATTATCATCGATCACGAGTGCCGAACAAATCATTGACATATCTAAGGGCCAAAGCGCTGCCATTTTGTACTACTCCCTGACCTCAGACGGTATGCGCTTTTGAACAAAAACCAATCAATCCTTTTATCGCTTGTTTTACATAATAATGAATTTTTAATCGATTTAAACGTTTTTTCTCTCGTCTTCTCTAATATAAAGGAATATTCAACTCATGGCTCATAACTCCGACAGTCATTAATTTCGAACAGATATCTTCGGATAAGTTGAGTCAATTGTTGTCAGCAGTTCGTGAGTCGATGCAGTCCGAGCCCAATGTCGACGACTTAGAAGTTCCGGAATCGATGTCATTAAGAATGCACTTAAATCGAAATCATTACTTAAATTCATCGAACTATTCGTTGAGTTCATTGTTCTCATTGGCCTCATCCGTGGCCTCCAACTCGACGAGCAGTTCCCGCCCGGGCTCTATGATCAAGAGGTGCGCCAACCGATGGCTCGGCCCGACTGCTCTCACTTCGCTCTACAATCTACTGATCGGCCCATTCGAGGCTCAGTTGGATAAAGAAAGTTCGTTAACACAGCTCCTGCTGGTGCTCGACGGCGACCTGTTTCTGGTGCCCTGGAATCTACTCAAGACAGACAACGCAGAGTTTCTATGCGAGAGGTATGGCCTAACACTTCCAGCGCTCTAATTAGTTTTTATTTGTTTAATCTAATTGTTTTCTACAATTCAATGTCAACTCCAGGTTCTCACTCCTAATCCTCCCGTCCCTCGTGTCCCTACGGGGCGATCAACGAACCAAAGCTCTTCGCAAATCTCCTTCTTCTTCGACCATAACTTCATTAGTGATCGCAAACCCAACTCTTCCGACAAACATATCGTCTAAACATTCTTATAATGAAAACCCTTCGTCAGCACAAGAGGTGACTCTTGTGGGGGAACTGCTATCGACGCGACCACTCATTGGCAGCGATGCCAACAAAGAGACAGTTCTCTCACAACTGTCTTCCGCGCAATGCATACACTTTTCGTCGCATATTATAGACAACAGTAATAGCGATAACTCGAAACTCAATACATGTTTCGGTATCGCTGTCTCGCCGTCCGATGTTCTAATCAGTGACCAGTCATCACAAAACGTCTCATTACCCGAATCCGAGTACTTACTCACTCCTCAAGACTTTATTAATGTAGGCCTTTCGGCCAAACTTGTAGTCATTTCATGGTTTGTACAAAACTGTTGCAAAAATCCAAAACCAATTAATAATTGAATATTTTTTCTAAACCAGTTGTGCGACCACTCGATCGAGTAGTGGCCAAATGGGGTCACTTTCCTCAACATTCCATTCCTCACAAGCTCTTCGAACAATGACTTCCGCACTGCTCAGTGCCGGCGCTTCTTGTGTTTTAGTGACGCTATGGCGAGTGCCTCTCTCGGCCCTACAAATTCTCTATCGGGTATTCTACTCATCCCTACTTCAGGGCACCCGAGTGTCGGCCGCACTCAACGAAGCCATCGCTACAATTCATAATACGTCTCAGTTCTCACACCCGACTAATTGGGCGCCGTTTCTACTAATTGGGTCCGACATCAGACTGTCCTCTCAAGTGGCTCTGATGTCGAGTTCGTTGTCTCTACTACTGAAAAGTCCGGAGCGATCGCGAGAAGCGCTTAGAGTTATATTGCATTTGGTTGAGAAGTCACTGCAACGGATCCAAAGGGGATATAAGAACGCAATGTATACAACACTTCAGTCCATTGAGAACAAAGTCGGTTCAGCGCAGGGATGGCGAGAGTTGTTAATATCCGTCGGCTTCCGCTTCGAGCCGTCTTCGGTCAACGGACTCCCGGCCTGTGTTTTCTTCCCGCAGTCAGACCCGGGCGACCGGTTAGTTCACTGCAGTTCTGCACTTCAGGCCATTCTGGCGCTCAGTTCGCAAACTATTGGTGCGATTTCTAAACTACTCTCCAGTTCTGAATGCATTTCCGAAATCATAGAACAAGTAATGAATTTTTAAATTTCAAATTTTGTGTCAATTCTTAACAAACTTTTCAATAAACCAATAGTTGAGAAAAGTAGTCCATCAGCACAGCCGACATCCGGACGCCTCCAGTCTTCCATCGGTGTTGGAAACGCTACAATTGAAGCTATGGTCAGTGCCCGGGTGTCACGAGTTGTTCGCGTCGTTAGGTTTTGATCTAATGGAAGTCGGATCCAATTCAGTGACTCTTCGGACTGGCAAACACGCAAACAAAAGGACCATTTCGTTCGCACTCCAGGCCCTGTTGGCTCTGTTCGACAATAAGGACTCAGAAAAGAATGAGTCGAACGCTCGCGAAGACGAAGAGGAAGAGGAGGATTCGAGTCTTGAGACGAGTAATTATTGTTTGATATTATTTTTCAATTGGTTTTTGTACTAAATATTTGTGTTTTTTCATTAAACCTCAGCTTCGAGTAGTGATGACGACTCACAAACCAAAGCACCGAAAGTCGATAGCATTAGAAACAGTGCGTTCTCTATATATCAGGGAAGGGGTGAACCAGACGGTCAGCAGAACGGCCACAAAACTAGTAATGGAAGCTCTTGTAATGTTTCGAACTATACGCCCAGTCCTGTCGTATATGGAAAGACAAAGAGTAAAACAGCGACTGTTCTGAGTGTAGACATACCCAACCATTCGATTAGAAACAACACAATTACCAATGGTTTGTCATTTAATCGCATTTGAATTTAAGCAAAAACTAAATTTTGATTTAAATCAATTTTCAAATCAACAGGAATTAGCAGCAAATCAATTGCAAACAAGAGATCAGACTCGTCGTCGTCGACCGGTTCGATCATAGACTGGGACTCGGGTCAGACGACTGTCCACCGAAGAAGCGATTACTTGTCGCGCAAACAACTACAGCTTAGCCTCAAAAAGAACGCAATCGATGGCAACTCATGACATAAGGGGCCGATCGCGGCATCCATTCCTTCGATCGAATCGATAGAAATGTCGCGATTCGGTGCCAATACAAGCGGTCAGTCATTAGGTTTGGCGCCTTCGCTCTCATCGCTACTCATTGACGACAACTTCGACAACAATTCGAACGACTCGAGTGATCGAAGTTGCGACACAAGTATATCGTCCGAATTCCTGGCCTCGTCTCAGCCCAAGGCCAGACCCAGAGGTAAAAATGGATTCAAAGACATCAATAGCTATACAGTTATTGAACCTATAATTAAAATAAGACCTCATTTACCGCCGAAACCTTCGCCCAGAAGTAAAAGATTTTAAAATTAGAAATTAATTGAATATTATTTGTTTTGATTGTTATTATTTTAAATGATTTTTATCTATAAATTGTTTTCTGTATTTTAAAAATGCAATTAATTTATGATTTGTACATAAGATTGAGATAATATTCTGTTATTTATTTATTAATTGTTATTATTTATTGAAAATGTATTTAAAATTATTTTTTTTGTCTAATTAATTGTAAATAATGTTTAAAATCAATGCCAAACAAATTGTAATTAATTTTCAAATTTATTTTTTAAAATAGTGCGGATTTATAATAAAAAGTTACGAATAGTTTCAATAAATTTATAATTAAATGAAATGTTTTATTTTGTTCGCGATTTATATATTTAGCGATGAATTGGACAACAGTTTTACGATTAATAACCAATAGATTGGAATGAATTGGTATATAAAGACATAAACACTTAGAATGTATAGAAAATGTGTTAAAATATAATTTAGAATCGCATGAATGACATCGAAATACCAGTAGTTTCTGAATCAAACTCTTATTTTCTTTTGCTATTATTCTTCGAGACCTTAGCCTTCCGTCTCTTCTTTTCCTGAATCGTGTGCTCTCTCTGAAGGTCTCTGTCGTGTAGTTCCAACTCAAGAATGTGGTCAACGAGTGTTGTCTCCGCCATATGTCGGTCCGGAATGTTGCGTAACTTTTCTAACGTCTCGTACATTGAGGGACAGCTCTTCTTATTCTCGGTTTTCAGTGTTTCCGACACAAGAATTATTGCGGTTTTGAATACTATTTTAATGCCTATTACCGATAAAACAATTATTTAATTTTAATTTAAAACATAATTAATAACCGAATGAGTAATACCTTCACAAAGAAACATATCCCAAACGCGGAGAACCGAAGTCCAGGGCAGGGTTCGGGCAAATATACACATAAACCATTCGGTCATAAACAGAATCGGTTCTATTTTTTGCTTTTCCTATCAAAACATCAAAACAAATGTTACAATCAATTGAATCAATTAAAGTCAATCCAAACCATTAGCTTATGAGCATTTGGCGCAAACTTTTTCAAATACGAGAATAACATATCGCCGTGAAGTTGGATGGCCTCCAGGCCCGGGGAGAAGTAGCCGGGAAGGTAGTGGTCGCATATCGCCACCAATGACCAGAACGCGTGTTCAGCCGGCATATGCATCAGTAGAACAGCTGCAATAGGCGCCTGACCCTACAATTCGACCCAAGATAACCCAACATAGGGTTAGTTTAGTTATTTAAATTCAAATCAAAACAAACTTAATGTGCATTACCTGACAGTACCCGATGTCAGGCTTTAAAATAGAAAAAGCTTTGAGAACATGAAACAGATCTAACTGTCCGGAACCGTTGCGTTTAGCAAACAGTTCGTGGTTTGGGAACTGGCGGTGAAGGTCTTTGCGGATCTCATCCACAATCTGTTCGTTTCCGGACTGATTCGATAGCTCTTTGAAAGCGTTCGGATGCAGTCGTATCTGATGGTGAGCTCCACATAAGTAAAGCCACGCCTGGCCTCGAATCGAATGCGGTATTCCTTTGCGACATCTGTCCCTAACCTTTTTCCAGCGATTGTTTATATATTTATCCCAATTCTCAAGCATTGAAATCCATTTTCGTTCTCTTTTTCGAATTAAATTCAATTCATTTTTCTTTAGTTCACTTTAAACGCAAAACAAAACCAAAAATCAGTTTTCGATTAAAAACAGATAATTATCACAAATGAAGAAAACAACATAAAAGAGAAAATGAAAGCAAACTTACGGTAAAACTTCAGTTTTATTTGAGTCAACAAAAAATCCATATCTATTGCACTGCTTTTCTTGTTGTGGAGAAGACATCTCACTATTAATCTCACCATTAGTTTGATTATCACGCGATTTACGTCTAATTGTACTTTCGTTTTGCGATTTATTAGTATGAGATCTATTCGAAGAACTCAAATAAATCACATTATCTGTCATTAAATCGCTTTTATTCGATGACATCTGCCGTTTGGTCGTAGATATCGATCGATCGCTGTTTGCGCTCGACTTGGAATGAGTCGACTTAGTCGGCGAACCGATGCTATTGACGGTCGATCGGTCCTCGTCTTCGGTGGAGGACTGTCGGGCGGCCAATACGAACGGCGTCGGCGCCATAATTCTTCGTCTGACTGGACTGGATTCTAATCTAGTGATCACTGATGTCATCGGACTTGTGTTCGAAGACATTCTTCAGACACATATATATTTAACTTTAATAATAAACTCAAAACAAAAACTGACTATCACTGCAAGTATCGGTGGTTTACGGGTTTAGAGCGTTTGTGACAAACAATATATAAACTTATTTTACTCTTTACAACAAATTTAATAAATATATGTCTTATAATTATTTGCACTTATTTTTTACACAAAAAAATTAAAGTTATTTTGTGCTCTAAAAATGTTTAAACAACCAAAACCAACAAAACTATTAACTTAAATAAAGTTTTGAACTTTTTTTTCCTATTCGGTTCGAGTGTTTAATATCAAAAATTTTTGTTTTAAAAACTCTTTAACTAAAAAATTGGTTCAAAAGATAAACTTTTTCTTTATGTGTATGTGTTTTGTGAACAAAATATCTTTTAAAAACTCTTTTCATAAAAAATTAATTAACAAATGAGTAAATTATTCGCAAAAATAAATTTTCTATTTCTCGCTTTCCTTTGTATTCGTATCTAAAAATACATTAAATTTTTTTGCGAATAAATTAATAATTAGTTTTCAAATCTAAAAATACGGCAAAAAAACAAACAAAAATAGCAACGAAAGTACATAAAAACAATATCGACTCAAATTAGTGCTAACGTCTCATAAAAGCCCAGTTCTAACGCATAAAATTCAAATAAAATATATAAAACTCAATACAAAAAAAAGAGTAATAATTATAATTAAAAAAAACGAAAACTTGAAACTAAAAAGACTTATAATTTTTGGGTTAAACTCGTTTGACAACAGATAAGAAATCTAAAACAAAAATTTCAAACCAAAAAAAAGTCGTACAAAAACTTTTAACTGACTGTAAGCGTAATATAACGACAATCCCTTCAAAAAAATAATAATCGGTTTTCAAAACAAAAATTACAGTCTTTTGTGATTTCAAACGAAATTAAAGTTCAAAAACAAATACAGAAGAAAAAAATCGGATAAAAAAGGGATAAATAGTATATAAAAAATTTGTGTAAAAAATATACAACAAATCAATTAAAATTTAAAGTCATATGACTTAAGAGTTGTGTAGAAATTGAGGTCAAATACGAGCGAAAAGTTTGAATTTGTTTCCGCAAATAATAGCGACACAACTAATGGTCGCAATAATTGTATTGATTTGTAATTACGAACTAAACGTTTAAATCCGAAAACAATGTCTGATTTGTCGAGTGATGTAAGAATTGGTGAATTAATACTATTGGAGTCAATGTTTCCGAAACAGTTGATATGCGATGATCTGGAAATAGATGAAGCGATTAGTCAACAGAACTATGGCTTCGAATGGACTAAACCAATCGGTTGTACGTTCAGAGTCGACAAGGGCTTGGATCTCAATATAACGCTTGCGCCGGAATACCCGACCGACTCGGCCCGAGTGCACTGCCGAGTGCTCGACGGATGGCTTCCGAATTCGGTCCAGAAGGCGCTCAACGACCGCATCAATCAGTTTATCATTGATTGCAAACAAAATGATTTGATTTGTGATATCATTACTGTTATACAGAAAGTACACGACTTGTGGTCTGATATTGGATCCAATTGTTTGGCCAATACTAACACTAATCAAAACAATTGTGATATCGATAGCGCAAACGGTATATCATTTTTCATTTTCTAAAAGACTATTCAAAATTGTTTTACTTAAAAGTGATTTAAATCTCATTTGGGTCCCAAAGACAAGCCTTCAATTGAAACGCATTTGAATTATGGTTTGAAATAACTCTAATTGGGGTTAAAGAGAGAAAGAGAGAGAAAAAGATTGAAACTCCAGAAAAGTTTGGTTTAATTAAGTGGTTTATTAGAATAAATATAATAAAACATTAAATTAAACTTTTTATTAAACTCCGAATTAAGTGATTAGAATAATTATGACTCAATACTAATATCCAAAACAAATTCAGTTAAATCTAATCGCAATTCAATTCAAACCAAACATTAAAACCAATACTAATTGATATAATAAGAAAAGAAAAAAAAACATTTATTTTAAAATTCACATCTAATCAAAAGCAGATAATAATAATCACAAAAATTAAATAATTATATTCTGGGAACTAATTATTAGATGCAGTCATCTGTTTAGGAGTTTGTAATAGCAATTAAAATCCAATTAAAAACAAAATCAAATTAATTACAAAAACAAACAAAACCAATGTTTCGATAAATTAGACTAAAATCGAGATATTGTTCATTAGAGTCACCGCAAACCGAATCAAACGAATCGATGTCTCGCTATTGGATATACTCTCATCACATAAAGTCGACTAAAAAGCGTCAAATGATCATTGATTTGGCACAAGAGCTACATCTAAATGGATTCACTTGTGTCGGCAAACCCGGTATTTAAATCAAAAACCTATTGTCTATTCAATACAATTGAAGTGTTTCGAAGCGTAAACAAAATTAACTATAATAGACAATATCGTAAAAATAGACAATGCGTTCAATAGATTGATATTTGCATTCAAATAAACCCATTAATAGTACAATAGTTGAAGTTTAAGCATAAAAAATTAAATAGTTAAATTGCAACAACAAAACCAAGAAAAAGGATATTCAAGACTACATTATATCGATTAACTTTATTCTTAGAAAAAAGGCCCCAATTTTGAGATCAAAATATTTTTTTAAATAAAAACTTTACATTCGAGTGAAAAAATACATTAGATATTAATTAATTGAATGAAACTTTTGTTAAAACTTATCTAAAAAAATAAATATTTTGATAATCACTTTTAAACAAAATTAAAGTCAAGATCAGAGAACTCATGAAAACAAGACTATCTCTTGAGTTAAAAATACAAAAATTCAGAGCAAAGGGGGAAACGAATGACTTAACAAACATTTCAATACAACTTCAATGAGAGAAAGCACTCAAAGTTGAAGACAATTAAATTTAATCAGAAAAGGAAATTATATCATCCACCTCAAATATTCTAAATACATACACCCCCTCATTGTTACCCCACCTAATTGGGTGTGCAATATTAAACACAATAATCAACAAGTGCGAAAATTTATCAATTTTTGGAAACAAACAATTAATCCAAACAAAAAAATGTTCAGATTTTAGATAAAATTAATTACTAAACAAAATATTTGCTTTTCATACACTTTATTGGCTGTGTATTGAAAGCCAATATTTTATTTTAATTAAATAGAGTTTTTTTTCACATTTTTAATGTAATCAAAACCAAAATCAAATGTTTGAAATAGAGACCAAAGTTTGGATAAAAATATCGCAAATCTATCCGAACTCAAAAATATTTGTTTCGAAACAAATTGACTTAAAATTTAACAAGACATATAATTTCGGAAAACTAAACAAGTTTGTTCTAAATTTAAACCCTAATCGCTCTTATCATTGTCTCAATTAGATTCAAATCAGTTTTTCTATCAATTTATTTAACCTAAAAATCTAAACATTCGGATAAAATACGAATAGATTTTTGATTTTGATCTCTAGCTGTAGAACACAATGAAATGCTGAGAAATATATATTTCATATCATTTATAACATTTGAGTCACACAATCAGATGGAAAGCATAAAATTGAGAGATTTGTGGCAAAAGTTAGTCATTCGTTAGGTTTTGAGGTTTAGATATAATAAAATTCTTTTACTTTTATTTCATATTTCAAATGATATCTTAAGACGAGATTTGAGATTCAGTTTATGTGAAAAATAGTTATATTATATAAAAGAGAGAAAAAAAATCTGAAATACAATACAAATACTGTGAACACGAATAGTAAGTCAAGCAATCAGTTGAAGAAAAAATTGTCAAAAAATAATAGTTTACTTAAAGCGGAAATATTTTTCTCAAAAAAAGATATGTTTTTCGATAAAACTTCAAAAATATAAATATATAAAAAATACCTAAAACGAGAAAAAACTAATTTAAAAATCGTTATAATATTTTTAGAAGTCATTAACAACTTTTTTGTCGCTAATGTCGACTCAATTTAAGGCATATTTTCAGTTAACTTGAATTTTTCGATTTTTCAATGCATTTCAACAAACAGTTTAGTCATTAATTGAATAAATACTAAATAAATATTTTATTAGCAATTCAGACGACTCTTCCAATGAAATAAATAGGAAACGAATTGAACGCAAAAATTAAAAAAAAAATTAAACGCAAATTCACTTCAATTCAAGCGATCAATGCATTGAATGCTTCAAATGAATTGGTATTTAAATCTGAGTTCAATTCAAACAAAAATATAACAAAAAAAGAGTCGATTAAACAGAAGACACGAAAAAATAAAACAGAAATCTAAACAAATATAGCGATCATTAAATATCAAAGAATAGAAGAAAAATGAATTAAATTGTATTCAAAGCACAAAACAGTCTCTGAATTAATGGCAAAATAAAAAAAAAAAGTTTTTTAAAGCTTTTGAAAGAGAGTATCGAAAAACAGTTGTTAGGATTGAAAAGCTATTAATCAATTGGAGAAACACTTCAATTAAACCAATTATTTAAACTCTAATAAACTAAGTATTGATTCGAAACCCGTTTTGTCTTTCGATGTCTATCTTAGGCTTCATATGCGTGGAAGGGGTCGGCAGTCGTTGTGAGCAGTTCTGGACACGAATCAGATCCACGCAATGGAAGCGAATAACTCTTATAGAAACTGAGCATAACTTACATAACATATCATTCGGCGAATACCACGAATTGTCCGACAATTCCAATCTGTTCCGACTCTTGGAGGCGAAAAATTGCGATACAATTATCAAAACGTTTTTAGGCTTTCAGTCGTCGACACAAAACCCAACCAATCGTTCGGAGCTTTAAATGAGTTGTTATTTAGAGTTAAATATTGAATCTTAAGCACAAATATCTGTTTCCGTTTGGCAACAAAACAATTGTTTTGTTTTAACCCAAACTGTTCTCTCGATCACTCATTACATCACTTCAAACACAATCTCTGTATTCGAGACAACTCGAGCCGAGTCTGTACTCAATGTCTGTTTTATTTTTCTTGCTTTTCGTAAATCGTTTTCATAACTCAATTACATTAATATTATTAATGCATAAAAACTCCCATTTTTTTGCTGCTCTTTAACTCATTTTATAATTTTATTTTGAATCCAACTCTTGTTTACTGTTTTGTAACACTTTTTTTCCTAATCGTAAGACTAGTGTTGATTTGATTCGTATTTATTACTACTCTTTCACTGCATTCCTGTTTTCACAATATTTTTCCCACAACTGTACCGAATGTCGTGTTATCTTATCGTTCGTAAATGATGTACTACTTTCTAAGGGGACTTTTCGTGTTAGTAAACTAGTTTAATTTTTATATTTTTTAAATTTAATTAATTTAATTTTGATAATTACGATTAACTTGTATGTTTATATGTTTTACACTTGAATTTTTACTAATGAGTGCCAAATTGATAATATGTTTTGAGAATTATCTAAATTAAATTAATTTTATTATTGAAAAACTGATTAATTTAATTTCTTAACATTGTTTTTTTAGCTTTATATTTTAAAATAAAGTACAAATTGTAACAAGTGTAATTGTAACCAATTAAAATTTATTTTGTTAATTTTTGTTTTTACTTTTTTGTATGTTTAATCTAGTTGAGTTTATGACAAATAAACATTATTAAAATATTCACAACAAAATTCAATGTGAGCATTTAACCAAGCAAAACGTTTTTATTGTTTTTGTTAACAATATAATACCTAGCAAAGTTTACTCATTGGCATTGCTTGTAAGCTCAGATTTTTGCTTTGGAAAGTTATTACTTAAGAGACAGTGAGAACGCGAAGCTATTAGTCATTTGTGACTCACACTCTTATTTCTGAATACGGTGTCTATGAATGAAATGCGTGTTTATGACCCACTGCGTGATTCACTGATTGGCTAATAGGTTGCAGTGATTCGAGCGAACGCATGCGCTCTAAATGTTTTGTCAGATTTAAAAACTGAAAAACACGTTAAGTATTGGAAAAACACAACAAAAACCAATCGCTTCTCAAAACAAATTCGTATTTGATTTGAATATTCAATTAAATTGAGACTAAATTTATTGATTGTTTAATGGATTCGCAATCGCAAACCAGCGAAGAGTTGGCCCGAAGTGAGCAACAAATGGCCGAACAGTTGCCATCAGTGGTCAAAAGCCATTTGCCGCTACATCTGCAGCCGAAGACCAAAAAGCCATTGGAGGCGAGCATTGGTGTCAACGCTCAGGTCACCACTCCTGGCATTGTATGTGTTTTGGTTTTATTTAGATTTTATTATATTTTGAGTATATTTTCTGAATTGCCGTTAAGACTAAATCGCGTTTTTGTTTTCGAACTAAATCCTAATTAAGTCAAAAGTAAAACAGATGTTCCGCTCATTAGTCTCTGTTTACAATCAATTAGTTGATTGGTTTGTGTTTTAA
>JAQFXP010001533.1:0-18848 GCA_034693685.1 Belba bartosi
GCCTTCGGCGGCCGGCAAAAAGGCGAGGGGGGGGTACCTTTTCGCGGACCAAATGTTAGGGGGGGATTAATGTCAATTTTCAAAATTAGATGGGGGATTTTTGCTTGATCCCCCTCCTTTACAATCCCTGCTTAAGAATAACTAATAAATAATAAAAAATAGTTTGTTTTCAGTGCATTTTACAAAATTAAATCATGAATACTGTTTTGGCAAACTTGTGTTTGATTAATTTTAAACATTTTTTAAGATTAATTAATAATTTTAATAAAATTGTTTAATATATCGTTAATTAAATTATGAAATAATTAACAAATAATATTTTATTAATTTATTTATTTAATGTTTAATAAGATGATAGAAAAATTGTTGGTAGACAATTTTATTTATTTGTATCCAAAATTGATGTTGTAAAAAAAACTTGTCTGAACTAAAATTTCAATTTAGAATATACAAATATAAATATTTACTTATGTAGAAAAAATATTATTAATAAAATAGGTTAATTAATTGAACAGATCAGATTTTTTGGTTTGGTATCAAAATAAATTTTTATTCTAATTGTAAATTTGTTAAACTAATAAACTAATTTAAACAAATAATAAATTAAAAGAATTAAAATAATGTAAGAAAAATAAAATTTTACCATATAAATAATTATAAAATTATAATATAATTAATTTATGATCAAATTAGTTTTAAAATATGTTTGAGCATATTTTAATAAACATATAATTATTTTAAAAAATATAAATCAAATAGCTTATATAAGTTAAGTGATAAACTAAATTAATTTTTAATTTTTGATTAATTAATTTTGTTTAAATAATAAGTTAATTGTGTTTTATCTAAAAATATGTTTACAGATCGGTTAGATATATTAAAGTAAAGTGTTTATTAAAAATAAG
Source organism: Belba bartosi (assembly GCA_034693685.1). Lineage (NCBI taxonomy): Eukaryota > Metazoa > Arthropoda > Arachnida > Sarcoptiformes > Damaeidae > Belba > Belba bartosi. The sequence continues at coordinate 906 of JAQFXP010001533.1, forward strand.
TTAGTGTAGTGACACCGCAAATAAAATATGGTTGATAATTAAAAAAAATATCAAATACAGTATTATTTAACTAGGGGAGGAACCTAAATCTCTGACCATTTGCAAAATGTTATTATTTAAAATTGAAGCTAATTTTTTGTTTATTACATAATTAGCATTCATATCTGCAAATGCGTCCGGCAAAATAAAAATATAATTTACCAAACTTTTACACTTAAATAGACATTCCTGTACATATGATCAATTAGCTCTACCAGCTATTTCAAATTTATATATTTAAAACATTAATTCAATAATTTTAATTTACAGTTTGTGTTGCCTATTATATTTAAATTAGAATAAACAACTATTAAAACTGAAAAATTTAATTTACAGTTTATAGTTATTAGCTTAGAAACTGTAAATTAAAATTTTAAGTTTTATTATCTATTTATTCTAACTTAAATTTAAAAAGCAAAATAAACTGTAAATTTAATTTAATAAATTAATGTTTTAGATATATAAATTTGAAATAGCTGGTAGAGCTAATTAAACATAAGTACAGGAATATCTATTTAAGAGTAAAAGTTTGGTAAATTATATTTTTATTTTGCTGGACGCATTTGCAGATATGAATGCTAATTATGTAATAAACAAAAAATTAGCTTTCTTTTTAAATAATAACATTTTGCAAATGGTCAGAGATTTAGGTTCCTCCCCTAGTAAGTAATTGCTCGAAACCGGTGAAAATATCTGTCAATTTAATGATGTTAGCGCTAGTGGGCAGTAGCGACAGTTGTCGGCATTGATCTGAGTCTTCGTCATAGTCTTCGCACAACATATTCAACGTATTTCCTGCCATTCCGTTCATATATCGCTCCAATTGTTCCAATCGTTTATCAGTGCACTTGTGTCCGGACACACGTCTGCCCGAAGACAGTATATATGAATTTATTTCGTAAAATGCACTGAAAACCAGGTTAAAAAAAATCTCAGTCGGTTTTGCTATCCATTTATAAAAAACTTTGTTATTTATTTAAAAATTAATAAATATATATTGCTAAATTTACAGTTTTATACTAAAAAACAACTAAATGTTTATAATACAAAATTTACTCTAGAATTAAATTTATTTTTTGTAAAGTGAGCTATGTAGAATTATTGAAAAATAAAAACAGGGACACACAACTGACAGAAAACAGTATGCGTGACTGTATTTCGTAAAATGCACTGAAAAGCCAAAAATAATATGAAATATTCCACAAAATAAATTCAGCCAATTACAAATAAAACTGTTATTGTTCTATAATTTTAAAAAATATATATTAAAGTTTACAGTTTTATGACTAAAATTAACTTAAAATTTATATTTAAAAATCTACGTTAGACTTAAGACAAATTGTTTAGGAAAATATTGTATTATAAACATTTAATTGCTTTTTGTCAAAAATCTGTAAATTTAGCAATACACATTTATTAAAATTTATAAATAAATAACGTTGCCGTAAATAGGGCTAAAAGCAGAGATTGAGAAGGGATGGGGGATTAGCAAAAAATCCCCTTAATTTTGAAAATTGGCATTTCTCTTCCCTATCATTTGGTCCGAGCAAAGGTACCTCAATCTCTTCGACATTTTGCCGGCCGTTTTTGGCACACCAACTGACATCATAGATCGAGAAGGTCATCTGATCCAGGGGGATCAGGGGGGGGGGGGTTTCCAAAAACGCTCAAAAATCTTTATATTTATAACAAAATTTTACCTAATTTACCTAGATTTTAACTGAATTTAAACTAAATTTAGCTAAATTAACTGGGTTTAAACTGGATTTAGCACCAATTTAGGAAAAATTTTCTAATTTTGGCGAAAAAACCAAAAGAATTTCCTACCGCCTTTGGCGGCCGGCAAAAATCTAGTAGGGTACCTTTTCTCGGATCAAATGCTAGAAGGGGGGGGGGGTAAATCAAAATTTAAAAAATTAGGGAGGATTTTTTGCCTGATCCCCCCTTATCGATCTCTGCTAAAAGCATACAAAACTATAAAAATTAGAATAAAAAAGAGCGACACATAATAAATTCAAAATATTTATACAATAGGATTGCATCGATGTGAGGCAGGCTAGAACAGAGATCGAGAAGGGGGTATTAAATCAAAAATTAATTAGTAAATTAAATACAATTATGATTAATAAACTCAATTAAAGTTTTAAATAAGAAACATATAGATTTATCTACGTTTTTTAAAAATTATTTAAGTAGTAAAAATTTTTATTATTTTTATTATTTTTAAAAATAAATTTAGACAAGAATATAGTTTTTATAAAATTTTTTATATTTTTAATTTTTTAAATTAATATCTACTGTATAAAAAATTTTTTATAAGTTAGTTATCATTGAGAATTTATCAAACATTAAAAAATAAATTGATAAAAAAATTATTCGTTTAGTAGTACATAATTTATCCAAATAAATATTAAATAGTTTTATTAATATTATCAATTAAGATAAAAAAATTATTTGATAACTATTGGATATTTATATTCTAGAATATCAAAACGTAGTAAGGAATTAATTAAGCAAATAATTTTTAAATACAAAATAAAATTTTTAAATTAATTAATAGTTTTGTTATTTTTTAATAAGTTTAAAATAAATTATAATTAACATTTATATACGTTTGTCGCCAAAAATAACTCCCAAGCCTAAACTCAATTTATTCGAATGTCCTTGGTCATATTAAATTTAAATTTTTTTTTTACAAGTATGGAATGATGGTAAGCACAAAACATTAAAAGAAATTTTAAAAATTTTAACTTGGTTTTTTATTATACATTAAAATTTGTACATAAAAATTTACCTTGGTTATAAGCGTCAAATAAAAATAATTTTTTAAAATAAACTAAATATTTAACTCAAAATCAACTTTTTTCTACTAGATGTGAGGAACTAATAATAAAATGAGTTTAGCGTCGAATCAGTCTCAACACAAAATGCATACAATATATGCACTAAACTGTATATTAACAGTAATAACAATCTATTTTCTAAACCATTCGGAATGTGTTCAGTCGCCGCCTTCTATGATAAAACAGCCGCCATATGAACAGTTCTATTGGGTGGCCCAGTCTACGGACGCCAGTTCCGGCGCCAGTAATGGAATAGTTAGTCAGAAATCTCATGCAATAAAAGTAAAGGTGAATTCGGCCCCATTTTGGATCGAATACCCGAACGACACAAATGCAGCCGAAGGCGAGACCGTCTCGTTTAAGTGTATCGCTTTCGGAATACCTGAGCCAAAGCTCCAGTGGTTTCTGAATGGAGTGCCCATTGAAAAGGCGGCTCCGAATAACAGACGTAAAGTCGAAGGATCTGTTCTGACAGTTAGTAATCTTATAACGACAGTTGATACGTCTGTGTTCCAATGCAACGCCTCCAATGCGCACGGATATGCATTTCGGAATTTCTATCTCAATGTATTGAAACTCTCGCCGACTATCACCGAACGTACAGAACCAGTCTCTCGCGCACTGGTCACACATACGGCTACACTCAGGTGTCGAGTATTAGGTGCTCCCAAACCCGTAGTTAAGTGGGAAAAAGAGGGCCAGGAGTTGACTGGCCGGCGGTTTGAAGTGCTTGACTCTGGAGATCTCCGGATTAATGGCGTTCTGATGACAGACGCCGGCAATTATAAGTGCAAAGCGACCAACCGTTTTGGTAATGACGACGCAAGTGGGGAACTGGAACTGGAGGTGAAGGCCAAGACAAAGATAACTGAGGCGCCGAAAAACTTGAAAGTAAGGGCGCGTAAAATGGCAGTGTTCTGGTGCAACGCAGAGGCCGACTCAAGCCTTGCTCTCAAAATCGAATGGCTTTTCAATGAGAAAACGATTGATTTAGATGCCGACCCCCGTATAGTCAAGGCCGCTGACAACTCCCTGACCATCATCCCTACCAAACAGTTGGATTCCGGTATCTATACCTGTGTCGCAAAAACCGACTTGGATTCGGTCACATCGAACGCAAGCCTTACTGTTCAAGACGTTCCAAATTCACCCGAAATTCTGAACATCGAATGCAGTGCAATGACAGCAGTCATCAAATGGCAGCCGACGGGCGACAGAGGCGCTCCGATTCTAAGTTATTCGATTCAATTCAATACAAGCTTTTCTCCGGACAACTGGGAGGACGCGTTCATCAACATCCCGGCGCCGGACACCAAATTCAAACTAGCTTTGTCTCCTTGGGCTAACTATACGTTTCGAGTGATCGCCCGAAACAAAATCGGTTCGAGTAAAGCGAGTGCTCCGTCGTCTCAGTGCTCTACTCCGGAAGACGTACCGCATAATAACCCTAAGAATGTGGTCGGACGCGGGACAGCACCGGACAATCTAGTGATTAGATGGACACCAATGCCGCCAATCGAACAGAACGGACAGCACTTCTTCTATAAAGTGTTTTGGAAACGAAACGATGAGTCGAACCAATCCTGGGATACGCAACAGATCGACAACTGGAAGGAGGCGTCGCATACAGTCTATAATCAACAAGCATTCAAACCGTACCGAATCAAAGTCGAAGCGCACAACCGACGAGGACCGGCACATATTCAGGCGACCGAAGTGATTGGGTATTCGGGTGAAGACAAACCGCTTCAAAGCCCACAAAACTTCAGACTCGTTGAGCTTTGGAACCCAATATCGGCTCTATTTTCTTGGGATCCGGTCCAGTCCGACAGCGTGAGGGGACACTTCCGGGGCTATAAGATCGAGACGTGGCTCGCGGACGAAGATTCGAAGCACATGCGCGAAGTTACTGTCCCTCCGAACGTAACTCAAGCATTAGTTACATTTCTAAAGCCTTATTCCAAATACTTCGCGCGAATTGTGGTCTTCAACGACGCCTATAGTAGTGATCCATCGAATCAAATAGTAGTGACTACTCCCGAAGCAGTTCCCGGTCCGGTGTCTGCCTTCGATGGCATACCTATGGGCTCTAATGCAATTTATCTCTCCTGGAGTCGACCGGAACAACCGAATGGAATATTAACCGGTTATAGAATATTCTATGAAACGATAATCGGCACTCAGTTGGGGACCAGACTCGAGCGCACCCCTAAAATCGAAGACCCGTTGACTACTTATGTAAAACTGGCCGGACTTACGCCTCAAACCAAATACAGAATTACTATTCATCCGACCACTGTCAAGGGCCTGGGAGAGGGCTTTTACATTGAAGTGCGCACCAATTCAGAAGATGCGGCCGAATATCCAGACCAACCATCGTTTGATTGGTATTACAAGAAGTCCAATGATGGCACGGATGAGCTTATAATACAATGGAACCCTAGCATAGGCAGTGGCAAATACCCCGGTTCTTATTTCTATGTCCAATACAGAACTATAGGTATTTGGAATCGATTTATTAGTTTTTATTTAAAACGATTTTGAAGTTAATTGTTATTTTAAAGGAAGCGAACGATTCATAAATACTCCCAAAGATGAGAATCAAGACTCGACTATAATTAGGCTCAAAGGACTGGACGACGACGAGACATACGAAGTGCGAGTCGTGGCCGTCGACGGACAGTTCGAAACTCCGAGCGCGACTCAGGAGATCTCGTCCAGTGGTATCATATCTCGTGCGTTATTGAAAGACATTTATCTAAAGATAATTCATCTCTTCTTTAAGTTTTAGATTTATTTTGATTTAAACAATAGCTAAGAATTGTTGACTAATTTGTCTATAGCTTACTGTAAGTCAGATTTTATTATTAAAATTTTTAAGTATAATATTCCAAAGAATAAAAATAAAAATTTCAATTAAAAATTCAAAAAGTGATAAAATATATCCAATTAATAATGATCTGATAACTCCATTTGCTAGATCATTCAACTTAATGACATAATCATTATTTGCATAAAAATTTTTAATAATTGTATAGTTTTGCTTTTGTTTTGATCTTCCAATCAAGCCAAACATTAAATTAACAAAAAAATATGTACGACCGTATATTCCGCTTTCAACACCAGATAGCAATCTAAATATGTAAAATGTTTTTAAGTATCTAATCTTTAAGTATTAGTCTTATTATTTAAGTATCTAATAAATGTTACTAAATAAAAATATTTAATTGCTAATTATATAAATAGTTAAATATATTTATTACAATAAAAGGGTTAGGCAAATTTTTTAAAAATTTTTATTTGTTCGTTTATTAACAACTTTAACAACGTTTATAAGCAAATTTTTTATTGTTTCGGTTAAAATTAAAATTTATTTTCTTAATTGTTGCTAAATCGGTTTTAGTATTAAATAAAATAAATTTATTTTAAATTAGATATAAATCCATTTAAATAAAATAAAATATAATTATAAATATATGTAGTTTTTGAGAGTTTAAAAAATTCTCCCTTGATACTTCCACTCCAGGGTTTTTGGCATTTAATTTTTAAAAAATCTCTCTACTGTTAATTTTTGGATTAGCTAATTTATTCAATATCTAGTTTTATATATTATAGTAACTAGTAACTTTTGTATTGTATTTTAGAATAAATATTACATACGCTCGATAAATTTTAGCGTGTTGATTAACCGATTTATTAACCAAGTTTATTGAGTAGGTTTGTGCATATTTCTGATTTGAAATTAATAAATTTGGCGAAAAAATATTTAAAAATTTTGCAACAATTGAATGCGTTAAAATTACAACTTTTCCATTTTTTACATTATTTTGTAATTTATCACTAATTAGATGATCAGAATTGTCACAATTTATATTTAATTTATTTTCATATTTTCTAGCACGTTTTATTAGCGTTTTATAAAAATAAAATTTATTTAATTTTATTTTATTAAGCACACAACTTCCAATTAATTGTAAGTGTAAATTTTTGGATAAATCTTCAAGTGATTCTGCAATTAGTTTTGGTTTATATTTGAAATATGAGCCCAACATTACACTCGTATAACATAAGGAAATAAATGTTGCAAAAATTAACCAAAATATAAACAAAATATAAATTGGTTTAAAATTATCTTGCTGAATATAATTTTGTATTTTAAATAATTTGGATTCTTGATTTAATAAAATTCTGTACATATTGTCTACAATTTTTAATATTGTAAAATTGTTTTTAATAAAATAATTTATAAAAATTGCATATGCTAGTATTGATATTCCAAGTGTAATCCAAATCTGTTTAAAAATTTAACTTTTAATTAATAAAAATAATTTACAGAATCTGTTAAGCAAAAATTTACATAAATTTAAGAATTAAATAAAATTTTTATAAAATTAACTATAGGATCGTTTGTATAGTTTTAGTTTTTAGATTAAATTTTATTTTATTATTAAGCTTAAAGAATATTAATTATTCATCTTTTTAAACTTGTTTTTATATCAAATATAAAACTGAAATAAAATTATTATAAGCTTAAAATAATTTTATTAAAATTTTATTAACTTTAAATTATTTTAACAAAGTTTAAAATTAAAATATTTTATGTTTTTCGAATAATTGAATTTGAATATAGTAATATTTCAAATTAAATAAAATTTTAAAAAATAAGATAAAAATTAAAGTTTTATGGTTTTATATCTGTTATATAGCAAATTTTCTGTAACTTTTCACTTTGCAACTTTTGTAATAAATTTTATTTTAAAATATTAACTTGGTATGCAAACAAATTGATAAAGGAAAAATAATCCATATTTTTGATAAAAATGGGCTGCCCTATTATTTCAATCATGTAGGTTTGCATAATATTAACCGATAACATTTGACTCGTATTTTGATTTCTAATATCTATTAAATCAATATTTAAATCCGCCTGTTAAATATATATTTAAAACAAATTATTATTTTGGTATTTGTTTATCAAACTTTTGCAATTAATTAAATTATGTTTACTTACTATTTTTTTATTTTTAGTTATTATAATTGGAATATTTAACTTGCACATTAAATAATTTATAAGCGATAATCTAAATGAAAATAAGTTTGTCTAAAAATAACAAATTTATGTTAATTCTTTTTTTAAACAAAGTATAAAAATTTATACTAACTCGCTCAGTAAAAATTTGCAAAGGTAAATTTGTAGTTTGATTTTTAGTACAATAATATGTTGCGTTAAAATTTAATATTTTAATTTCCGTAAATAATCTCAATATAAAATTAAAATTTAACATCATACTGTAATTGTGATAACTAAAATTCAATTTAATCTGTTTAATAATTTTATATAGAAAAACATTTAATATCTAAATATAAATTTATTTTATATAATTTTATAAAATATATTTTATACAGTATTTTATATAATTATTTATATAATTAATCTAAATACTGTAGTTGGCAAAAATTATAATAATCATTTATTGAATTGATAATATAAACATGTTAATTAAAATTACTTTGTTACAACTATATTAACAAACTCTACAAACATCGTAACCGTTAAGCTTTAGATAATTTGTCAAATTGTAAAATTTTATTTAAATAGCAAATAATATAATTTAAATATTTTTATAATAAAACCTCTATACAAAATTTAATTATCTTTATATATTTATATTTATTATTTATATAAATTTTGAAATATATATCAATATAAATATAATTAATTTTTGTTATTCTAATTATATATATCGATTTATGTACCTGTTATTAATATATTGCTGTCAATTTGTTTTTGTTATAAAAACAATTAAATTTTATGATTTGTTTTTGAAATCAATATATCAACTTTAATAAATTCTACAAAAATAAAAAATAAAATACTGTACAGTGCACTCTCTCAGTTGTAAACTATTAAATAAACAAAAAACTTTTCACATCTCAGAGAGTTAACAGTATAGAAGGTTAAACTTAATCTAATATTTAATTTTTAACAATAAAAAAATACATCTTTTTTGAAAATAAAACTAAAATTTTTGTTTGTTTTGATTGATTATAGTGTAGTTTATGTGCCTTTTTGTTGATATAATTTAGATCTTTTAAAGTATTTTGATCCAAACTATTTTTTGAAATAAAATATGTTTTTATAGTCGAAATAGCTTTAAATACACCTACCGTGTTCCTGCATAGTTTCAAACATGTTCCTATAAGGTGAATTAAACCATTTTCTAAAATTTGAGTTAAAGCCTTTAAGAACGTGTTTTTATAAGACGAGGTAAACTTAAACTATAATAAGTAACAATTTAGATAATTATAATTGGTTTAATTGTATATATTGATAAATTATTCTAAATTGAGGTATTATTTTTAAAACTCATTTATAATATAATATTTTACAAATTTTTGTTTACTAAAAAATTTAATATTAATAACTTTTCTATATAACTTTTAAACAATAAACAAGGTTTAATTTAAAAAAAATTAAATACACAATTTGTTAAATAAATCATATGAATTTATATTATTTTTTTAAATGTTTTTAATTTTATAATGTTTAAAATTATTGAAAATTAAAGTTCAACATTATTTTCAAAAATATTTGTTTAAAACTTATATTCTTAAAAACTAGTTATTATTCTCATTTTTAAAAACTCGGGATATAATAACATGAAGCCCAAACTCACCTTATGAGAACATGTTCTAAATTGTGAGAGTCTAAGGTGAAATTATCGGTAATTAAATTTAATATATATTTAAGTGTTTGAAACAACAATCCAATCAAAGCATAAAACATAACTAATGTTAAATAAGTTTTGTTTTTATGAAATCAAAGTTTAATATTATTTTACAGTATTATTACCCGTTTAGAGCAATATATTTTACAGTAGAGAAAGTAACTTAAACTATATATTAGTGAAAATGATTAACAATCCAGAATGTTTTACTACTTACTAGTTAGAAGTCTACAATTAAGAATGTGTTTAACATTAGTAAGTATAGCATATCTGTCAAAAAGTATATTATTTTTTACAACAAGGAGATTTTTACAGTACAGGGAATTACAACTGAGAGAGTGCAATGTATTAATCATTTATACATATATCTTATAAAGATAATTTTCTAGAATATGTAATAGAAATAATATAATCTTATGTTTTATTAATTATAAACAAATCTAAGGAAAATATATTAGTTAAATGTAAAAAAATTTTCTAAACAAGATTTATTTACTTTAATTTAAAAAAAATACAATTTAGATTATTAAATTAATTAAAGTGATATAATAAATTAGGTAAAAATAAATATTAATTTTTTTAACAAAAAAAAAGTTTTTAAATAAAATTTTAATTTTCTAGTTAATCGCACTGGCTAAAATGCTCAACCAAGCAATGACGGTGTTTTTTTCGTAATACCAGACGAGAAGTTCGTTTCAATTTCTAATATATTAACATAATATTTACTTAATTTCAATATATTTAATAATTAAATTAACTAAACAAAATTTAAATTTACAATAAAATTTAATAAATACAAACTTATTTTGTAATTTTTTACTTGTTATTTTATTTAAAAATTTTTAATACTTTGGCGTAATCTGGCTCTAGTTATATATTATAGTTAATATTTGCATAAATTATTATTTTATATTACGTCACAATCAGAAAGATTTTAATTCGGGAAAAACTATAAAATAACCCACTGAAAACTTTAATAATTAAATACAAAGTTAATAATTTAACTAATTTTTAGGCAACTTGCCATTAGTTTTTGTTTAATTATAAACTAAAATTTAAAAAAATGTTCTGATATTTATTTAAATTATTTAATGTTTTTAATACATTTAATTTAAAGTATTTAATTTTTTAATTAGTTAGTTTATTTTAAACTTTGCACAACATTATATTTTAATTGTAAAATAAATTTAAAATTAAAGTTAAAGTCATGTGTTAAAAATCTAATTTTTGCCTCGCTTATACTGGCATGCCGGTATATTCCGAGGTCTAAAAGCATGAGGTTATATCGGCATGCATGCGTTTCAATATTTACAAAGTTTAGCCATATTAATGATACAAAACACTTCAATCGGTTATATACTACTACTATTCATAGGCAGCCTTTCTTCCTGCACAACCTGTAGTGAGGCCAGGAATCATCACTTCACCGTTAGGTATGGTGACGAGGATAGTGTCACAGTTTTAAGAGCACACACCTGAACGCTCCGTATACGTAGATTAGTGGTTGTTAAACTAGCATACACTAAAAGTAGACGGCCCTTGGTAAGGCCCGTAGTCATTCTAGGCTCAACTCACGCTTAGAATTTTTTTTGCTAAGAAAAAATTCTTGCCACAGCTGTGGTTCGAACCCACTAACTCAGGGTTAGAGGACGGACGCATTACCACTGGAGAATGGAGAACGTTATATACTAGAGAATGCGTTTAAAATCAACAATTCATCAGATCTTGTAATTGATATATGGTTTGCAAATAATAAGTTGCTGAATATGACTAACTTTGCACCTGGCGCTTAGGATTTTAAAAACAAACAACATTTAAATATGACAACAATAACAAATTGATTTATTTAGATAAAAATATTTTTTTGCCGTTTTTGCAAGCACACAAGGATAATCAGCTTGATACATATGATCAAATAGATTGTACTGACTGTCAATCTTATTGGGTTTACAGTATGCCCAAAACTATTTGGAATATAATTTGCGAAAACAAATTGTCTAAATGGTAAAAAATTTGATGATCCAAATTAATTGAATTAAACACAGAATTTATTAAAAATTTAGATTGTATTTTATTTGAATTATTTAATAGATATTATTTGCATTTTTATTGATTATGTATTATTGTTTTTATTGTCTAAAATTGATTTTTCTAAAAATATATTTGGCAAGTTTTTATTTTTTAAGTAATAGTAGTTCATGTTTAAAAAATGATTTAATCTTATCAAAATATTAATTAGTTGAAAAAATATTGTTTCAAAAATAATTTTTTGATTTCTATCATTACCGATAATAGCAAACTGTTTATCAACTTGAGCTGGTTATAATTAACCTCTAAATATTTAATAGACAGAAATAAATTGCACTTTTATTTTTAAAAAAGTTGTTTCTAAACGGGAATTTAGTTAATATTTTCAATTTAAAAGTTTATATAAAAAGTTTGAAAATTTTGTCAAATTTTGTTTTCAAAGATTTAAATGACTATTTCTTAAAAATACAGTTTGTTTTATGAGTAAATTTTACTTTTAATTTTTTATTTGTTTAACTCAAAAAATAAAATTATTAAAGATAATTTATAATGAGATGTAGCGAAAAATATTTATATAAAATTTAATACAAATTAAAATATTAACTAGACAATGAACTTGAGATAAAATTAAAAATTTTGATTAATTTATTAATTAAATATTATAAAGTTTTAGTTTTCAGTTATAAAAGTGTTAATTAACTATTTATTAAACTTACAAAAACATTCTAACTGAATAGACCTGAGATAGGCCAGACGAATCTTTACAGATATATTGTTTTGTATTTTTTAATAAGCAGTAAATCAAGATAACTAACACTTTTTACCTCTTAATAATTGGAGACTTATAAAATAATGCATCATTAGAAATAAAATGACAATTAATAATAAAAACCTATTATCATATTTCTAATTAATTGAATTACTATGAGTAAATTTATCGTGTCGACGGAAGTTTGCATAATGATTATTATTTTTTAAAACAATTAATAATAAATAAAATAATCATTTGTGTTATAGCTGCCAATGGGGGCGTATAGGAAGTTTTTGTTTAAATATTTTATAGCTTATACTATTTAAAAAATTAGATTATTTACTATACACTTTTGAATACTAGACACAATTTTTATTTAATTTTAAATTACAGTATGTTTAAAAAAATAGTAAATATATTTATTGAATAAAATTATTTTGAAAAATTATAGTTTCTATTCACATAATATAAACTGTAATTTTTAAGAAAGATTTTAGTAAATTTGTATAAATGCAGTTTAGTTTTTAAATTGAAATTTAAATAAAAATTGTAATTATATTTTAAAAGTTTAAAATACGTAAATAAATCTAATTTTTAAAGTTAAAAGTAATAAAAATATTTAAATAAAAACCACCTTAAACGCGCCCATTGGCGGCTATAAATTTAATGGTTATTTTTTAAAATAGTTTTAAAAAATTATAATGATTGATTAAATTGCTGTCAACACAATAAAGCATTACATTGTTAGATTATATAAAAAATAAATGGGAAAAAACATATTATAAATTATTAAATGAGTATATTAGAATAATACATATTTAATAAATTAAAAATAATATTGAATTAAACAAATAATTATATGTTATATATTAAATTCTGTAATAATAAATATTATGTATCAACATCGTAATTATTATATAAATATTAGTCGTTGCGTGATTACTAATTGAATTAAAATAAAAAGCTATTTATATATAATTAAATTTAGTTAAATTAGGTCAAAATAAATGGAAAAATACTTTCTATTAATTTTAAATTTTATGTTTTTAAAAAATATATTTAAATTTGATAAAATATGGAAAAAATTGAACTAAACAAAAAATTGCCAAAAAACTTAATCATCGAATCGTTTGACAAACATTTGTTTAGAATTGGTTTATGTCTTACGAATAATGACATTAATTCAATTCAAAGAAGATCTCTATTACACAAACCTATTCTCATATTTATTGTATTATTTTTAAATTATTTAAAACACACAATAATTTTATTTCTAAATGAAAATTCATATAACTTACTAATTTTGGGTGATTTTGCACATTTTTATGAAATAAAGTTTTATTATAATTTTGGCGCAAATTTAGTAATAAATTTATGCATTGGTTCTCAACTAATATATTACTATAACTACAGAAATGGTATAAAACCGACATTTCTTGCAGTGTTTGAAATAATGTCGGGTTTGCGTTCGCCGATCAGTGTTGGCCTCAATGACCAAACATTGGTTCGAAAGCTCATTAATAGAACAAAGTATTTGCAAAAAATTCTGAAAATTAATGTTGAAAATATTTTACCATATTTTTGGTTAATTTTTGTATCAGGCTCATTTATGTTAATTTATACTATTGTTGAAATAATAATTTTCGGAATTTCAAATTTATTTTTACATTATTTATTAAGTTTTCAAATATTTCATATATTCTTTTATCAAGTATTTTATTTTTATATTTTGTGTTATTATTTAAAAATTAAAATAATGTCAATAAATAATTCAATAATAAATATAAATAAATCAATGAATATATCGAATATTATTCGCTCTTTTGATTCAATATATCGAGAGATTAATGAATATAATACCAACTATTGGTCAAAGTTTTTGCTATTATTTTGGCTTAATTTCGGAGCTGTTGTTGTTTTTGAAATAATTATCGTTACATTCAAATCAATGCACTTATATCTTAAATTATTTTGGATTTACTTATTATTTGTTTCTTTTGTTATATTTATATTCGTAATATTTACGGCTTCGTCAGTTAATTCTAAAGCAAATAAATCGTATAAATTATTAAATCAAAAATATATAAATAATTTAAATTTTAAAAATATTAAAATAAAATTTAAAGTAAATAATATATTATAATTTATTTAAATAAAATTAACATTAATTGTTTTTTTACAGTTGCAGTCATTTATCGAAAGAGTTGGTCAGAAAAGGGTTGGGTTATCGTGTTATACGTTATTTACAATTAATTCGTTTAAATGTTATAAAGTATGTTTTATTTTGCATATTTAAAAATATACACATAATAATTTTATATAAAATTTACTAGTTAATTTTATTTAATTTAAATATTTTTATCTAAATTACAAATTCTTTTTAAACATTTTTATTAAATATTATTATTTAAAACACAATTTATTATTTTTATTTTGTTAATTTTTGGCACAAATTTTAATTTTAACATGATAATTAGTTAATTTTTTTTATAAAGTATAAGTTAACTTTGTTAACCTCAAATATTTATCGTATATTTTAAAATCTATTTGTTTTATTATTTATTCAAAAACACAAATTTTCAAACTAAAATTTTAAACTAAAATTAATAAATGTTTTATTATTTTTTAGATTATTGTCTATTTATCTCTTCTACTTTGCAAGATAGTTAAAAAAAATTGAATAAACATTCAACATTAATATTTCTTATATAATTCTAATATTAAAATTTATTAATAAATTTAATAAAATTTAAAAAATAGATTTTTTATAATTATTAATACTAATTAAACCATATTTTTTAAAACAATCTATTATTTAATAAAATTATAACAAAGATTTGCAACGATTAAATTTATTTATTATTAACTTTCATTATAAACAGATAGAAAACTAAATAATTTAAAATTATTTACATTATAATCATGCTAAGAATAAATAAAAAATTATAATAAAAATATTATGTTTAATTAATAAAATAAAAAATTTTATTTGCTTTGATTAAATTGAAATTAATTTAATAGTTGGATACCGTGTCAGCCATTGAATTTACAAATAAATTTTAAATAACACAAAATTTTAATTAATTTTTAAATTGTAGTTTTTGAAAAATCAATTATTAAATACATTAAATATACTAACTATTTTTATTTTTAATTAATACAGTTCATCAAATATATTGTAGAAATTATTAAATCAAAAATATATTAGGTAAAACCGAAAGTATTTTCTGATTTAACTTTAACTGCAATTTATTTAAGTACAATTTTATTTTTGAAAAATCTAAGATAGCTATTTTATAGAACCACTATTATAGATTTTGTTATTAAAATATAAACTTTATTTATTATCTCAATTGTGGTTAAATTTACATTTAATTTATGTATTCCAAAGATGCAATTTTAGTGATTTTAAATTAATTTATAAATTATAAAAATTAAAAGAAAAATGTAAAAGAAACTTTTATAGAACACATAATTTTGCATAACTTTTGTATTAATCACTTTTTTGCTAAACTAAATACTTTGTTAATTATAAGCAAAATAATATATTTAAAAAAATTTATTATAATTAGTTAAAACCAACTTTAAAATGTGTTAAAAATAATTGTTATTAATAGTGTTGTACAAAATTTATTTATTTGTTATAATTTTCAAATTGCATAATAAAAATAAATTTTTAACACATTTTTAATATGGTTTCAATTGACTCTAATAATAATTTGAAATTATTTATTTTGTTTGTAATTAAAATATTATTAGGTTTATCAAGTTAACTATTAAGCACTTCCAACTGATGAAAGTTTTGATTTCTACAATCTATGTCATTATACAAAAAGTTGACAATAATATTCCATTAGATCAACAGTGAGGGCAGGATAAACCGGCTAAAAATGCCAAAGTTTAAAATTAAGAAACTTTTAAATTAAGTCGCCAACAATAAAAGATGTTTTACAAAAAAAGTTGGTCAAAAATTATCAGATTCTCCAACCATATGTCAGTAAAATATTGAATAAATTTAAGTATCGTATTATAGAAAACAGATAAAATCAAAATCCACAAAAAAAGAAATAAGCTTAATTAAGTCTAGAAAATTAAACTTAAGTAAAAATGAATTTAGTCCTAAAAACAACATTGATATTGTCATTGATGACAAGTCAAACTTTCGGATGACGGTCGACAACATTCCGGGTAATGATAGCTACTATTAGAGTAATAAAATTGCTTTTAACCCGAAAGATAAATAAAAATTAAAAACGAAATTTGCGCTTAAAATAATCGTTTAAGCCGCTATTAGTTTTAAAAATTACACAATGACATATTTTGTACCAAAAATAGGTTTTATAAACTCAGAGAGCTATTCAAACGAATGTATCTAGAAACGTGTACTTATGTTATTACGCCAATAACACAATAGCTACATTTAAAAGTTTAGTTGATAAATACATTGATGAGAGCAAAATTCCGCGAACGTGCCCTAACTTAGATTAATTAAACTTTTTTTGGGCCATTTGAAAAGGTTTATACGCAGGCATGCCAGATTATAAAATAATTTAAAAAATATTTTAGCATGAAATGAAAAAAAATATTTTATTTAAGATTTTTCAAATTAAATGAAAAATTTATTATGTTGTGTATAATATTTGTATTTTTAATTAAATTTTTTTTTTAATTTTATTAAAAATAAATTTTTTAAAGAGATTCTCTGTAGATTGATAAAATTGCTTATTTTAAAAAATAATTTTAATCATGATAAAAAATGCGATATAATAGCAAAATATGCCAAAATTATTCTTCTAATTTTAATATTTTGAATATTATGCGCATTTAAATGTATAATATATTTTTACAGTTTATGAATTTTAAACTCAATTTACAAACAAACTAAATGAGATATTTTAATTATTTTTTCAAATCCACATAATATTTATAATATGTAATTAAATAGATTAAACAAAATTCAGTACTCGTTTTGCTAATAAAACTAAGATGATGTTTATATATTTATAACATCATTTTCCGTCACAAGAAAATAGTTTATATAAATGTATGATTCAATTATCAATTTTACTTTAATATATGTATGTGTTATTAAAAAATAATTAAAATATCTCATTTAATTTGTCTGTAAATTAAGTTTGAAATTCATAAACTGTAAGAAGATATTGTATTTTTTAATGCGCATAATTTTTAAAATATTAAAGTTAAAAGAAAAATTTTTGCATTTTTTTTTTATCATATCGTATGCTTTTATTATGATTAAAATTATTTTAAAGAATAAACAACTTTATCAATTTACAGAAAATTTCGTTATATTTTTACATATATTTAAATTCTATACTTTAATATGAATAATATAACAAAATTATAATCAAAATAAAATAAAAATTTTAAAAATAATTTTTTTTTTAATTTTGTTAAACGTAATTAGTGGAAATATTTAAATTTTAATAAAAATAATGTATTTTATTTATTGGTTAAAAGTTTAATTAATAAAATTCTTAAGTTTAAGCTTAAAAACATTATTTAAATACAATATTAATTTTTATATTTTAAA
>JAQFXP010001534.1:0-18844 GCA_034693685.1 Belba bartosi
TACGAACCGTTTAGAGACACATTGGATTATGAAATGAACGATGATAATTTTGTCGAGATTAAAAATTAAATAATTTGGGTTCTAATTTTAATTCAACTATTTTACTTAAATTAGGATTACTAAAAGTTGCTTGATAAATTGATAAAATAAAATAATATATTTACTAATTTATATTTTATGCATTAATAATTTAATTTATTTCATTACCGAAAACTACTTTTTAATTTATTTAATTAAGTAATAAGTATTATATTCCAAAAAATGAAATATTGTTTATATTATTTTCATTTCATTTATTCATAGTTTATACAAAAAAATAAATATAAATAAAATGCAATCAAATTATTTATTAATTACTGTAAATATTTTTTACATTATTATTTTACTAAAAGGTTTGAAAGTTACTTGTTGATATAATTTTAGAATTAATTAATAAAAATGTATTAATATTTAATAATTTATAGTAAATGTCGATTGCAGACCATATAATGGTTATTATGATAACAACCGGCCTTTCCAAGCGTTTAAAATTCAAATAGAAAACCAACGTGCTTCTGATATGAACTCCTTAGAATATAGTCAAGAGTTAATTAGTGAAGAAAATGGTCTTGATTACAATGGCATTGGTAATAATTTTAATCTTATTTATTAAACTATTCTAAAACCATGTCATTTATAATAAAGTTTGACAAACAAGAGAAAGTTTTTCTTGTAAATTCTGTTTGGCAAATTATAAAAATTATTTTTAGTTTACAGTTTAAATACATTGATTAGCATCTTAATTTATTATTAAAATTTAAAATACTTATTGCTTACTTTTAATCTTTAGTTAAAAAGTTTTACTGTAAAAATTTTACTACAAATAATTAGGTTTAAATTTTTATTTTAAAAAATCCAAAAATTATATGAATTTAATAATCTAAGAATGACCGAGTAGATCATTACGTATTTGTCTTTAAAATATGTTAACTTAAAATATTGTCGGTCTTCAATCTCAACTCTATTAGGAAAAACTAAGACTTTAATAAAATTATATTTGACATTAATATATTCGATTTTACTATATTTTATATAAATTTAAAATTTTTAATAAAACTCTGCATCAAAACACCTTTAAAGTCACCACTTACTACTTTATAGAAAGCTACAGAAAAGCCATAAAGTTTACAACCAACTAATTAGTAATCGCCGACAAATTTATGAAATAAAACTCATAATAAAAGCCAAAAAATTAATTTTAAAAAACAATTATGATTTTAGAAGAGCCATACATTATGTCGGTCTTAACTCTCTTAGGAGAAACTAAGACTTTAATAAAATTAATTGATTGATTGAACAATAAAAGTAATTAATATCTATTATTTTGAACTTTAAAAAAATATCAGCGATTAATGAGGTCGGCAGATAAAGAAAGGATCAAAGAAAGGATTATTCAAATTCTAAATTTTAGTTCTAAATATTGAGGAATTTTTCAAAATCTGGTTCACAATCTCTGAAAAATATCTTTCTATACTAATTAGTAATCACCGACAAAGTTATAAAATAAAACTTATAATAAAACATAAAAAATTAATTTTAAAAATAATTATGATTTTAGAAGAGCCATACAATGGTCAGCCGGACTGTGTGCCCGGTATGGAAGATATGCCACAATTTCAGAGAACTGGAAAAGATAATATTGTTGTCATGTTTGACGATGCTGTGTACGTTATACATGCTAAATTTTAAAAATAGTATCTTGTTTACTTTTTTTCTATTATTAATTATTAATATAATTAAATATTTTGACAACACATATAGTGTCCTGGCTCTGCCAAATGGTGGCCCAACTGTCGCATATGACCAAGTTAACAGTTGTGATAATAAATATGTCGCTTATAATCCGGACGACAGTTTGGACTCCAAAACTGAAACACAATCTGAGAGACAATCAGAAACGACAACACCTTTGCAGTCGACGACGACATCAATGCCCGAATCAACAGAAGTGTCTTTGGAAACGACTTCCGATGCAAATACAGTGTCGGATACGACTACTACAATATCTTCAGAATCAGTGGCGGATGTGGTTGAAGACACGACTCAAATAACAACAATATCTCCGTTAGAAACAACTACAGAAACAGAAGACGAGTCTTCGACGACGACTAAGAATTCCAAATCAAAGACTAAGATATCGAAGACTAAGATGAGCTCAACTACTGAACAAACTGAAAATTAGATTTGGTTTGGTTAGAATAATAAAATTTCTTTATTTGCTATTATATTAGGACTAGTAAAAAATAATGCTGTTTTATTTTGAAAATAGTTTTTTAACATTTTATAAGTTAATTAAAAAAAACTTATTTTGATTCATAAAAATTTTAAATAACTTTTAAATAAAAATTTTTAATTTTAATATTATGTATATTTAAAAATACTATAAATTGTTATAGTAAATATTTTAATCTAGCTTTTTTAGTTTTTAATTTAAGCCCAAATTATATATTAAAAGTTCTAAGTTATTTGGCTTAGGTTAAAATTTTACCATGTTACAAATAACAATTTTATAATACTTTATTAGCTTTTAATTAATAAACTGAGTTAATAAAATTGCTTGATTGAATATTCAAAAATATTTAAATAAAATTTTTAAAAATTAATTTCAAAATAAAGCATAATTACGTTTTACCAACCCTAATATAAAATTATTACTTTAATAATTGTTTTTTAAACAATACAATAATAAAATTTTTCATAAAGACACATAAATTCTACATTAGTAATCCTTTCTAATTTTATTAATAAAAAGTAGCAATTTAAAAACATTTCTAAATTAAGTTTATAATTGGACCAATTAGCAGTAATCTTGAATTATATATAGTAAAATTTATTAATTTTAAAAAGTATGATATTAAAATTTTAAATATATTTAAAGTCGTAATTTATAACTTATCTAAACTGTAACATAAATAAGACATAAATCTATGATTTATAAATTACACTCAATAGCTATTTTCATCCCTATGTTGGGCCGGACAAATTGGGATATAAAAACAAAAGAGGGATAAAATGGACTTAGTTTAGCATTAGTATTATGTTAAATGTGTTTTGAACTTACTGGTCAAAAACGGACTTTTGACAAAAATGAACTTTGATAGAATTGAAAGCAAATCTATTATATAAGTTATTTTTAAAACCATAATTCGGCAGGGTTATTTGCAAAACTTTTATCGTATAAAATCTATTTTGCTTATACTTTTTTCTCTGGCTAACCTTGTCTTTATTAACCGATAATTACAATTAATAAATATATTTAACTTAATTATTAAATAATTATTAATTAATTTTGCAATCAGTAAAACGTATAAATTTACAGAATATAAAACATAATATAGAAAAACGAATTAAGATTTGCTTAAAAGTTTTTATATAAACTAATATGCATAATTGTTGTAATGGCGATATAAATTTAAATCTGGAAAAAATAAATGACGTTTAAAGCTAATTAAAGAAAAAAGAATTGCCTAATAATCAATTGCCAACCATTTAATAGAAATAAATATAAAATGTATTAAAAATAAAATTTTGATACAATATTGAAATTATAAAAAATGAATTTATTTCAAACTTTTTGTTTCATTCTGTCGGCTATTGTGTCCATTGATTGTAAGTTTATATTTGAATTGGAAACTAAAGACACGAAATACGACCTAATCGTAACAAGCAAAGATGTTGTGAACGAAACCGACA
Organism: Belba bartosi; assembly: GCA_034693685.1. Taxonomy (NCBI): domain Eukaryota; kingdom Metazoa; phylum Arthropoda; class Arachnida; order Sarcoptiformes; family Damaeidae; genus Belba; species Belba bartosi. The sequence continues at coordinate 3,733 of JAQFXP010001534.1, forward strand.
GTTCATTAATTAGATTTCTATCAAAATTAAAAAATATTTTTGGAACAAATGAAGACAATAGCCAATTGATCCGTGAGAAGCGTCAGGCGGCCGATCAGTCGGACCTTCCGGATATGCTCGACGATAAGGTCAAAGTGACGACAATTCGAAGAATAAAAATTGTGCCAAAAATAGATCCAAAGAATAAATTGGTTAAAAAGACGTTTTACTTCTTGAAAAATGGATGGAAACAGGTTAGTCTGGAAGGGGAGAAAGAGCCGGAGAGGAGGGACCAACTGATGTTGAAGATTAAAATAGCGAATCCGACGTTAAATGAAAAGGCGTTTATTATTGAAGAACAGGAACTGGCGTACACTGGCCCACCTACTCCTGGTGAACCGGAATCTATTGGCCCGTTAACAACGCTCGGCCCAAACGAACTTTTACCAATACAATATGCCGGGGTAACATTGACACCAGGAACAACCGGCACTGGAAATCTCGATTTACATTCAACCCCACATTCAGACGACACATTAACAGAGAGTAGCCATAGTAGTGATGGTTTACACAGCACTAGTGAACACTCAATGAGTTCTGACAGTGCACATGATGGATTACTGAGCACAAGTATGGGGTCACTGGGTACACACCATGGGTCAGAGGGTACACATGAGGGGTCAGAGAGTACACATGAGGGGTCAGAGAGTACACATGAGGGGTCAGATAGTACACATGATGGGTCAGAGAGTACACATGAGGGGTCAGATAGTACACATGATGGGTCAGAGAGTACACACGAGGGGTCAGATAGTACACATGATGGGTCAGAGAGCACACACGAGGGGTCAGAGAGTACCCATGATGGGTCAGAAAGTACACACGAGGGGTCAGACAGTACACATGAGGGGTCAGATAGTACCCATGATGGGTCAGACAGTACACACGAGGGGTCAGAGAGTACACACGAGGGGTCAGAGAGTACACATGAGGGGTCAGAGAGCACACACGAGGGGTCAGAGAGTACTCATGATGAGTCAGACAGTACACACGAGGGGTCAGAGAGTACACACGAGGGGTCAGAGAGTACACACGAGGGGTCAGATAGTACACAAGATGGGTCAGAGAGCACACACGAGGGGTCAGAGAGTACCCATGATGGGTCAGAAAGTACACACGAGGGGTCAGAGAGTACACACGAGGGGTCAGACAGTACACATGAGGGGTCAAAGAGTACCCATGATGGGTCAGACAGTACACACGAGGGGTCAGAGAGTACAACTGAAGGGTCAGGGGGTACAAGTGACGAGTCAGAGCATAGTAGTAGTGAAGCATCTGAAAGTGATAGCACAGAGCATAACAGCACAGGAGAAGATGAGACTACAGTTGATAAAAGCACAAAACATTTAAAGCATAAACTAACCACGCATAAACCAATGAATAATAAAGATATTAAAAAGATATTTCCAGAAGTTGACAATGTTGTTTCTGAAAAGAAGAGTGTCGTTAAGAAGCACAAAGTTTCGGCAAAAAATTATGCTGGCACCTTTGATAAAAATGGTGAAGAAGATTATTACGTCTTTAAATGGTAATAATAATATTAATCGTGTTTAGTTAAATATTTTTTAATTTTCTAAAAATACTATTCTAAAAATATACATATAATTGTTAGTTTGTAATAAATTGACAATGTAGTATTTAACAAGTAGTTTTTTTATAATAATATTTTTATTTATAGAAAAATATTTTTAATCAATTATAAAAATAAAATTTAAAATTGTTTTTTTCTAAAATTTTTATTTTTAATCATTTTAATTTAATTGTGTTATAAATATATTTAAAAAATAATTATTATTAAAATTTTATAATCAAAATATTTTTTTAATTTAAAATTATTTAATACAGTTAATGCTAATGTAATTTTTAAAATTTTAATTAAAAATAAATTATATCAATTTAATTTTAATCTTATTATTGTCATTACTGTGCTAATAAATATTTTGTTAAAACTCCTTTGTAAATTATGTAAAATTATTTTTAAAATATAATTAAATAAAACATTTTAAAAAAATTTATAAATAAAATTTTTCAAATTTTTAAATTTTGATATAAATCTATTTCCAAAATTTAATATAGATAAATATTGCTCATTAATAATATTTGTATCAACGTAAACAAATTAAAAATCTTATCCTAAAATCTGTTTTTACAAAAATCAATTTAAATAAATCAAAATTGACAAAAGCCAATTTTTTTAATTTAACATATTTATTCTAAATTATTACTATTACCGTTATCTCTATCATAAAGTTGTATGCAATAATATTTGAATTTAACATAATTAAGTTTGTTGAAAATATACCGCAATTCTATCCGAATAGAGTTGCAATCTTTCTGTAAAATTCACATATAGTTGCAACCAATTATAAAATTTTAAATTCTTTTTTTAAATTATACACAACTTAGAAATCAATTATTATTTGAATCGATTGCATTCATTAGTTCTTTGAGTATATTTTGAGTTAAATTTAGACTATTTTATGTCAAAACATTAGTTAAATCATTTATAATTAAATTATTGAAAAATAGTTACTTATTGTACCCTTACTCGGGGAGGTTTCTCAGCATAAAACTGTTTGCTAAATTTTTTTGTTTTAATCAAAACATTAAATTTTATTTATCACATAACCAGTTCTTATATCGGCCAATGAGCAAGTTAAGTCTATTAAATAATTAGTTTACTAAATCCGTTTACCGAGATTTTATTGCAATTGAATATCAATAGTTTAATGATTATTGCAATAATTGTTTACAAAAATAGTTTACATTTGAATCTTTTTTAAACTTTAATAATACGATAATAATTGCAAACTATTTGTTAATTAAAGTTTATATTTTTCTGATTTTGATTTTAAACTTACTTGTGTCTATATTAATTTTCTAAATTTTATATAAATATAAAATTTATAAAAATTAGCAATCAAGCAAAAAACAACTGGCCAAAAGTTTTTGGATCGTTTGGAAATTTTGAGTCGGACAACGGACAACTGGCCATTTCGAGGGACAACAGGTCTAATAACGGGCCGCCCTCCTTATAGTGTACCGGCGCTGCCATTATTTGGGGGTTTGGGTGAACTCAGATGGAGAGACGCGAATCACAACTAATGGCAATAACTTTTGGCTCTCTTTTACGGCTTTGAAGTCTTCTTCGGCCGTCTGATCTTAACTCTTGTCAAACTGAGTCCCAATTTGGCTACAATTGACTAAACTCTTGACTAAAGCTACTTAAAACTTCTAACTAAAACTATTTTGTAAAATTTTTATAAAAACTACTCAATTAATGGCAAAACTTGTGTCAAATAATAAGTTTATTTAAAACAAAATAATAAAAATCAAATTCAGACAAAAGTTATTACTCAGACAAAAAAACTGTTTCTTTGCCGAACTTTTGCCAAAATTTGAGGTCAACTCTACTGAACACTCTCTGGAACTAAAAGACAACGTGTTTTGCCTTGATCTCTACTTTATAGTCAAGTGACCAAGGGCAAAACTCCTCTAAATACTGGCTAAAAGTTGACATAAATATCAAAAACAAAAAGATTAAAACGAGTTTTCATATAAAGTCAGAAATAGCTTAAAGGATATAAAACTAAATATTTAAATAAAGTCACAATAAGTCAAATAGAAATAATTGATAAAAATAAAATCAAAGTTCAAATCAGGTCCACTATGTGCGCCGGAGGCCTGTCTTAGGTCCATCTCCTTAGCCGCGACTCGTCCTCGAGGCGCTCGCCCGTCGATGTCTGTTCCTTCGGTTGGTTTTCCCATTGGTGTAGAGCACCGATATTGGTGTTGCGCCCAAACGGATTTCCAAACGGTTGCCATTGTGTCGTTGTCGTAATTCTGGCCATTCCATGCATTCAAAGCGTTGGCATTGGCTCTTGACGTCGAAGCTCCGACATTTACTTCTCTCAGAGTTGCTTTTTGATTGGCGACCACTTTAGGTGCTGTCGTGTTTGGGTTGTCTGCTGTGTTGCCATAAATCTGTCAATTGGTTGTTTGAAGCGGCGGTTGAGGTCGAAACTCGGGTTGGCTTTGTTGGGGTGGCTGTCGATTCAAATTGCACCTAAGTCTGACTAAATTCTCGTCGATTCTGGTCTGGTCTTTGGGTTGTCGGCAACTCTTGACGTAATGGCCCGGTTTGAGACAATTGGCACATAGAGGGCTAAACCCATTTTTGTTTGGTCGGCTGTCCGGGTATGTCTTTGTGTTCGTCTGTGTCTGAGCCGGGTCTTAAGCTTTGTTCGATAAGTTTTGGCCGGAATTTTAGTTTGTGTTTCTGTCTCTGTTATCAACCTGTGACTCATCTTTGCCGTTGTTTCTCGGGTTTCGATTATCGCACCGGTTCTGATCTAGGAAAGCGATAGTCGCATTAACTTTGTCGAGATCACTTTCCACGGGGAGGACAGCATCCCTGTATACGGGATCTCGGAGTACTTCTCTGATAATTGCGATGACCTCGTTATCAGACACTCGAGTTTAAACTCTAACCTTAAGCTTTGCCACTCTAGACGTGAACTGAACGGCCGATTCGTTCTCGTATTGTCGAGCGCAATGTAATTGCCGTAATGAGGCGCTGAACGCTTTTAGAGGCAAAAACGTTTGTCGAAATTTGTGCTCAAATTCTGGCCAATCACTACCGTTCGCATAGCCGTCATACCAAGTTTTAGCATGACCTTCCAGCTAAAAACGGACATTGGATGCTTTGGTCCTGTCGTTCCAGTGATTGTTTTCGGCCAACGCGTTGTAGTCGTCAATCCAGTCTTCCGCCATTTGTCGATCTCCGGCAAAGTTTGTCGGCTTTCTTTTGAGTGTAGCCGGTCTGGCAGTCTCTGGTCGGGTTTGGGCCACCAACGTGTCGCACATCATCTTCATCGCTGCCAGAAGTGTGTCGTTTGCGTTAGATGATGGCACCAGAATAGTCGAAGTGGGTACTGCCTGAGTGGGCGTTCTTGCTCCGGTGCTATTGTTATTGATGTCGGGGTTATGACTATTTGCGTCAATGTTAGTATTAAACGATTGTTCTACGGCTAGACTGCTGACAGTGCCAGCAATAATGCCGACCGAAAGGCTCGACTTTGTTGTCCGGGTTCGGACGGTCTTCTTCGGAGGAGGAGGGAGTGGTGACGGCATTCGACTCAATTTGTTTTCTATAGCTAACCTCTTCATCCAGCTCATTCAGCTTATTGAGTGCCGTTTTGTAGGTCTGAGCCTTAGATATGTGTGCCATCCGGTGCTGTTCGGCCTCGATCTCCTTGTTGATGCGATGGAATTGTTCGTCTTCCGAGTCATCGCCATTGTTAGGGTCGCCTCTATTCGCTTGAAGATTGAATTCGGCCTCCTTTTCAGCAGACAATTCTTGTTTGTCCGCGTGACTGTCTTCGGAATTATGGAAGTCGAGTTATTCGTCATCGCTCGGGTCATTGTCTTCATCGTTGCCATTGTCTTCGTCTTCTTCTTGATTGTTCTCCTCCTCGTCAGTATCCTGCTGAGAACGGGTCCAAATAGTGGTACTCTTCTTGCCTGTCTTCCCGTTTCTGGCTTGGAGCAGGACTTCCGGTGGCTCCGACCAGTTTATTAAATCTTCGGTAACCTCCCCGTACGGCGGCGGCAGATCTCTGGCAGTGTTTGGCATATCTGATAGGAAAAACATAGCTACAACTTTTGGTTGTTCCAATTTCTCGCTCAGCCATCTCGCCAACTGATGCCCTCTTTTCTGTAATTGTTTATTAGTATAAACTTTGACTGACTTACGCCATAAGTTCGACATTTTATTGCCAATTGTAGGTTTGGGTTCAGATTTGGCAGTAAATTAAATACCCTGTGCGACTCCACCACATAATAACGGGCCGCCCTTCTTATAGTGTGCCGGCGCTGCCATTATTTGGGGGTTTGGGTGAACTCAGATGGAGAAACGCGAATCACAACTAATGGCAATAACTTTTAGCTCTCTTTTACGGCTTTTACCGTTCAGAGACTAGTTCAGAGACTACTTTCAAACTATTCTACCGAACCCTTTGAGTTCTGTCTAAAAAATGGCCCGAATTAAACTACACATCAATAATTGAGTTGTGAATCGGTTTTAGTCTTTTGTGTGTTGAGTGAAATTACTCGATCACTGGCCAACCCGAGGCCAAAAGTTGAGTCTAAATCGACTAAAGTTTAAATACAAACTCAAGAAGAGTTGCAAAGCACCAGAAGTCCGGCCATTTTTGTCGAGGGCCTCCATATCTGATTTACACTAATTCCCATTAGCCGTAGAGGAGCGTCGGCAGACCCGTCCAGAGGGTAACGCTTCCTCAAATAGGACACTCCATTGTCTTCTAAAATCTTAACGTCTTTTTGATAATGAATTGTTGTAGTACATTATTTATGAAATTATATTTTCTGATAATAGAAATTAGTTTATTTTCAAAATATTCTTTTATATATTATTTTTGCTTTTATTGATCTTGATGTTATGTAGAAGAAAGACACGTGTCCGCATTAGTCAATTGCCTGCCAAACCAAATATTTTTTTTTTGGAAACTTGTTTTGTTGGGCTAAAACGCACTCTGTCACTAACTTTTTGTTTTTCAATATAATATTAATACTTATTAATCGGAGTATTGGCCGGATCGGCAAAAATATACGCCTCATCGTCAATGACTAAAATATTTTGGTATATTTTAGAATGTTGATACATTTATTGGATTTAATTTCAAGTCTTTACTTAATATATCGGACTGTTTTTTTGGTAAATTTATATCTAGACCAATTTTACAAATGAATTCTTTTTTGTTAACTAATTTTCGCTTAACTTTCAACACATTTTTCTTTACTTCTTCGCTCATTTTTCGAACACTTAATGATTTGTATTCATTAGTTTTATTTAAATTAAAGAGCTTTAGTTTATTAAATTAACAATTTGTACATTTGTAAAATATTAAAACATATAATTTGATTAAAATAATTATTACAAGATCAAGCATATACCATTTGTAATTTACATACTCGGTTAATTAATTAATTTATATGTAAAGCATGAGGTTTAGAGCCATTAAATAACCAAAAAGTATTTAAAGTTATTTAAAATTTACTAAAAGTGATTTACTTATTCCATAAAAAATTAATTAATTAATATCTATCGTTACAATAAGCTGTTTAATTAAAATTTAATTTTATAATACAAATTAAATTTACATATACAATTTAAACCATATGTTTTTAATACATTAAAATTATTAAAAAATAAAACTTTAAATTTATTACACAAATGCCGAACAATTTTTTTCAAGTTATTTGTTTGATGTTAATGTTTTTATATATTATTGGTATGTTAATTTTAATAAACATATAATTTTATTAAATATTAATTTAATATAGGAATAAATGACATTGCTGATTGCGACGATTACGACCCAAATAGTCATATGTTAAAGCACATTTGGGAGGACACACCAGATAGCAATATCCAAACCAGAAACAGACTCAAACACTCTCTTTATGATCTAAGAGCTCGAAATTATTACAATCAATATCGTTAGCCTCAAGCAACTAATTTTTTGCATGTTAAAACTAGCTGTTTAAATTATTTTTAAATGTATTCAACTAAAATACATTTTATAGTATTTTTAAAAATAAAATTTTAATACAATTTTTAAAATTTAAAGTGCTTTGTTTTATAATTTTTAAGCTTAAGAAATAAATTTTGTTTTTTTAATAACTGTTTGATTTAATTGTTACAAACAATAAATTTTTAAATAAATAAATTTATATAAATAATATTTAACAAAATTAAATTTATTATGAAAATTATTATATATTTAACTGCATTTAAACTAGCTTTTATTTAAATATTAATTGTACAAGTTAATATAGCAAAATATAATATTAATTAATTGTTATCAAAAATAAATTAATTAAAATATCAAAAAGCGCACATTTATTTAATAAGTTTCAAAAGTTATGGCTGTAAAAACATAAGGTTAAAATGACTTCGGAATAAATAATATATACAATGTTTAAAACTTTTAAAATATTAATTTTATTATTTAGCATTAATGGTATTAAAAAACAAAAGTAAATATGCTACAATATTTAATTTTAATTTTTTTACATATTTTTAGCAACAGTAAAATGTTACGACTTTGAAGACTCAAGAAATCAACATGATTTTAGACCTTATTACGACAATATCAGACCAAACATGTATTCAGATAATGAACGCCCGGGTATGGAAGACATAGCAATCAGAAGATATCGAAATGGATTACCAAAAAGATATCCAAATCAATATTTACCCGAATATCCGGATCGGTTTTTAAATAAATACCCGTGGAGATATCAGAAATTGATCAAGAGACTTTCAGATTCTTATTTGGAAAAAATTCATCATGTTAATAATCAAGAAAATAATAATAATAATAGAATAAAAGACATTGACGACACCGATGATATAGCTCCAGATCAATACAACAGTCGGACAAATGATGAGGAGGAGGAAGATAGAGCGCCAAACGATGAGTTGAGTGAAGAGCCATGGAATGAGCGGAGAAAGAAAAAGTTGAAAAACTATAGCATAAATGAAGATCACGCCAAAGCCGAAGACCCTATTGACACAACAGGCGTTAAATTAAGTAAAGACCGGTTTATGAAACCGGAACCGGAAGCGATACAAATTGGAAAAAATCCAGAAGATGAGAAAATTTCAAAAAATAAAGAAATTAAGAAAAAAATTATTTTAGGTAAAGAAAACTATGAAAATGCTGAAGAACCGATTGACACGACTGGTGTCGTATTAGCCCCAAATCGGTTTATTAAGCCGCCGGACGATAGACCGAAAAAAAAGAAAAATCCAAAATATAATGTTAAATATGGAAGCGATGTATTCGAATCAGTTGACACGATTGGCGGTTATGACCGAAATGATCCCATTTTTGACGGAATTGATGATTCAGTTAAAAAATTACTTTTTGCTCGAAGTAAGAAAAAAAATTCAATTAATGGCAAAAATAATAAAAAAGTAAATCCAAATCAGAATAATTTTAAAAAGTAAATTTATTTAACATTTAATAAGTTATCTTGTTTGTTTGAGATAATTTTTAAAATGTTTGGTTGTGAAAAAATATTTAAATATATATATATTTATATTTATATATTGTGAATATTAATAAAATAATTTTTAAAAATTCTCTTACTTGTTTATTTATTTTTTGTTTTATAATAATTAAAAATTGCGCAAATTTTTAATTAAGTGTTTAATTAGTTTTTAAATAAAAATATGTAAATATTTAAAATGAAGTAAATTATTGTAAATCAACAAAAAAAATGTTATTTTTATTATCTCTAACGTCACTAATATACCTAACAGGTACTTAACTATTAATACAATACTATTAATATTATTAAAATTTAATTAATATAGTTTTATAAATTACTACAGGAATAGTAAATTGTAATTGGTATTTTGACAATGAAAATTACCCTGATCAATTTAGACAAACAAATCCATATATTAACAGGGGTAATTATTATGACAACAGACGAAGTATTAATAGCCGTCTGATTATTGACAAACCTATTAGAAGATATCGAAATGGATTACCAAAAAGATATCCAAATCAATATCTACCCGAATATCCGGATCAATTTCTAAATATATACCCATGGAGATATTTTGACCGAATACAGTTGCCATACGAAATGACACGATTAAGTGAAAAACATTTAATTCATAATTTTGTCGGACAAATCGAACCAAAACTCAAACCAAAAAGAAAGTCTGAAATAGCGGTGGGTAACTTCTCGAAAGCTATGGATATCGAAGATTTTGCCAACGCTGAAGAGCCAGCACCTGAAGGCAAGAATGAGCACAATATCGGCGATTTTCAAAAAGCGGAAGAACCGGTCGATACTGTCAAACAAGCTATGAATATTAATGACTATCAGAAAGCGGAAGAACCAGCTGACGTATTGAAAGGACAATTGAGTAAAGATAGATTTAAGAAAAAACCAAAATTGTCAGCAAATGTCGATTCCAAAAAAGATTATGTTCCCAAAAAGAACAAAAGGTCGGATTCGGGAGGTTCTAGTGTCGGAGGCACTAAGGGTATGGCCGATTTGATTTCATCGCCGGAACTTCCGTTTATTCCGGAAACACCCGAAAAACTCTTCAAAGATTTAACCGGGTTGAGAAAAAACAAAGCAAAAGGTGGTGGAACTGGAGGAAAGGAAAATGCGGCTAAAAATCCTGCTCCAAGTCAAAGGGCAACAAAACCTGGCTAAACAAGAGTTTTAGAGTTTAATAATGTCTAAAATGCTGCTTAATAAAATAATTAAATAACATGTTATATATTTGAAAGTTTTTTATTACAAAATATCTGCTTTAAAATAAAATATAAAGTTTAAGTTTAAATATAATTAAAACTTACAATCAATTTACGTATGTTAACCGAAAAAAAGTATAATGTTAACATCAGGCATCGAGAAGGTCAGCCGATCAGATTAGATCAGGGAGAAGATTTTTTTTTAAAAAACGCTCAAATAACCTATATATTTATGATAAAATTTTGTCTAATTTAACTGAATTTAAACAGAATTTAAACTAAATTTAGTAAAATTAAATGGATTTAAACCGGATTTAGCCCCAGTTTAGAAAAAATGTCCAAATTTTGGCTGAAAAAACTAAAAAAGTAGAGGAGTGGGGCACCTTTTCGCAGACCAAATGCTAGGGGGGAAATAAATCTAAATTTTTAAAATTAGGGGGGGGGGTTGCCTAATCACACCCTTCACGATTCCTGGTTAACACTTTGATAAATTATTATTATGAATTATTGTTTATTTACGTAAATTCAACATAGCCAATATTTTATCACTGTTGTATAAATTACATATCCAACAAAATGGCTTTTAGTAAATTAGAGATAAAATATAATTAATTTTCAAAATTATCATTTAATTTGTTATTAAATTTTGAAAAAAACATTTAAACAAAACTCAATCCATATGTGTATATAATTTCAAACAAGTACTCTTTAAATATGAATAAATTGACTTAAAATGTGTTTTTTATTAACAATTCTATTCGTATTGATATCTGAATTGAGGTAAGACTGAAATTAAGCGAAGAGTGACTCCAATAATGAAAATAAAAACTAAATTAAATATATATTTCTAGTGATTGTCAACCGGATTATTATTATTATCAATTGCACGAGTTTCGTCCTAACAATCACTATAATGACTATTATTATAATGACTACTATTTTGACAATAAACGCCCAAAACTGCATTTCTATCATCCAATCAGAAAACAAGTTATCGATTATGACCAACCAATCAAAGAAGAACCGCATATTCTCTACTATAAGCCACACAATAGAGTCAAACACCAGAAGAATATGAAAAATGGAGTCAAAAGGCGATCTGATAGTGACCATGATAACACGGAATCTGAGGCTTCGACTAATTTACCCGGTAATATTGTCCAGGCCACTGAAACGACCGGAACCCTTGAAGACCCAACTAAAAACAAATTGGATCCGTCGCAGGAGCCCTATCCTACGGCCGAAAATGAGTCCATTAAATATGGCTTGCTAAAACTAGGTTTTAAAGTGATTACTATAATTGCGAATGCAATAGGAATTCCCGGTTTTAGAGCGTCACAGAAGAAGAATAGTTCTGTAATAATTATGAATAATGGTACGCATACCGTCTACATGGATGACACCACTGGTGTTCTTTTGCGTTTGTTAGATGCTAAAAATCGCACTGTTAGTCTAAAAAAACAAGTTTAAGTTTAGTGATGTAGTAATGAGCGCAAAGTGTGTTAAATTAATTTAGTTTAAATATTGGTTAAATTAAAATAGGAATTCATTTTATTATAAATATACAGTCCATCCCACTTATAACAAACCAGCTTATAACGAATACCCGCATGTAACGAACAATAGTTATGGAACGAAATAAAGATATATATTAAGTTATAGTCGTATATAACGAATCCCAGTTATAACGAAAAGATTTAGCAGAACCGAGCTGTTCGTTACAAGCGGGTTGGACTGTATACGTTTTTAAAAACATTTTTAGAAAAAGGAAAAAAATTTCTCCTCTAATTTCTTTCCCTCCTGAAATTTTTGGTTAACTTTAATTAATAAAACTCATTAATTATTGTAATAAAAATGTTTATATAAAAAATTTTAATAATGATAAATTTGTTTATAATAAAATGTATTAATAAAAATAAAAATTTATTGCACTATAAGCTAAAAAAAAGTAATTTTATTTTAAATTCAATATCAAGTTTTATATAAAGTTTAAAATCAATTAAATATCAAATTGTAATTAACATGCTGTTTAATGTTTTTGCGTTAAATTGTTAGTTGACGTTAATATTGGTAATGTTGAAACAAATCTAATTTTTGTTTTAATTTAGTTTTATTTCTATTTTTTTTTAAATTAATACAAAATATATTTAAAATTGTTTAATAAATAATAATTAAGAAATAAAAACATTTTTTTATTTTATTTTATATTTTTATTATTTATTTCCCATATGTTTAACAAAAAGCGATTTATATTATGAATATTTTGACATTTTTTCTTATTTTTCTAATAAACGGTAAAAAATATTATTTAAATATATTTTTAAAAATAATTTCTAAAATATAATTCAATTCATATTAAGTAAATTATTGCAAATTCTGGGATATAAACGAAAATTACAGAAATATCGAAAGATTTGAAAATGGATTTCCAAAATCAGATTATTATCAACACATAAATCGGAACCGGAATATACGAGAGGACCAGCAGGAAGAGGACAGTTATTTTATCAGAAACTATAAGAAACCATTGAAAGAAGAAGACGAGAAGGCAGAGGAAGAAGTACAGGAATCAGATGACGACTCTGTGGGTCGATTAATTGAAGAATTGCAAAAACAAAAACCGGGTGACCCAATAGACAGTAAAATAAAATTAAGTAGTGAAACTAAAGGAACAAGCTTTTTTGATTGGGGCAGAAATATGTTGCATAATGTGGCAAAATTACTGAAAATTCCCGGATTTCGAAGAGTTAAAAGTTCAAAAAATGCCGATTTCTATACAAATGGAACGGCTGTTGTGAGAGTGTGGAAGAAAAATCCAAAAAATAAAAAACATTGACCACGATCAATTTTTGTTTCAAATTGTTTATTAAAGCTTTAAATAATTAATTGTGAAACTATTTTTTGTTTTTATAATCCTGCATGTAAGATTAAGTATAAATATTAAACTTATTATATATATATTTATTTATTTTTAAACTATTAATATAATTATTTAATTATTAGTTTAATTTAAACCTATTGGAAAATATAGAAATTATTAGTTAGTATTTTTATCGCATTTAAAGAATGGCGCTACTAAACAAAAATAAATATTTTAATTAATAATTATATTTATTCACGTCAACAGATGGCGGATATAGTTCTAAATAATTAAATATTTTTCAAATTAAATTTTTACAAAATTAAAAAATATATAGATTTCCAGATGTCTTTCAAAATATTACATAATACTAAAAATGGAAAATGTCAAACAAACAATTTTATAAATTGACTTTTATATTTATAATTGCTATATTCTCATCACTTCTACTAACAGGTAACTTAATTTATCAAGATAATTTTTTTATAATTATAAATTTTGTTTTCTAAATTTCAGTAAATTGTAGTTTAAATGAAAAACAATTACTATTTAAGAATAATATGCATGATAGATTGTTGGGTTTAGCAGAAAAACAATTATTTATTTACTTATTGATTAAAAGACAAGAATTGTATTCAAATTTATACAAAACGTACAAGATCGACGCAGATGACAACATCACACATGATAAATTTTTAATCTTGGTAAGAAAAAAGCGCAATCCGCTATTTTGGAGAAAAAAGAGAAGTAAACCCATTGCAGCTGGCACAACTAAAGATAAGAACAAGGATGAAAATTTGAAATCATCGTATAGTTATCCAAATGAAGATGATACAGATGATCCATATGATCCATATGAAGAGCGAAAGTCAAAAATTTCTAAACTTCGGGAAAAAGTTCGACAGAAAAGTCCGATTCGAAATTATATTCAAAATAAGAGAATTGTTAAGTCGGAGGAGAAGGACGAGAGCGCTGCCGCAAAGGCTGATGAAAAGGTAAAGAAGATATTGGGAACATTGGACATGGATGAGTTAAATAACGATCAAAGTTAATTTATATTAATTAATACCTAAATGGATTTTTGTATTTATTTATTTTTTTTTATTTTTTTTTAAATTGCAAAAATAAAAGTAAAATGTTTAATAAGTAATAATGTAAATATATTTAGAATTTTTTTTAAATTTATAAATAGAAAATATTTTCAAATTCATTCAAGAACAAGCATTTACCATAAAATTATAAAATTAGATTTTCTTATAAATTAACGTTAAACTGCTTGTTATATGATTTTAAATGTCACAGTTTTATTTCTTTTGTTTGTCATGTATATTTTTGGTTAAATTTAAATATTTTTATCATATCAATCTAACTTCTAAAATGCAATTACACCAAAGTTTATATTAGCATTTTAAATTGATGTTCCGTAAACCCCGATAGTGTGAATTTTTCACACAAAATTTGCACGAGATAACTTATTTTAATGTCTATTTAGTTTTAATTATTTATGTGTTATTATATTTAAATGTTATATATATTGAAAAACATTAACTCATTTAAGAGATAATTATTTATTTTGAAATTTTTACAAAACATTAAAATAATTTTTATTGAATTCAGTTTTGTGTTTGGTTTTTCAAGAGAGAGAGAGAAGGGAGAAAGGTAAGGGAAAAAAGGGAGAGAAGGGAAAGAAGAGGCAGAAGGGACAGAAGGGACAGAAGGGAGAGAAGGAAAAGAAGGGAGAGAAGGGAGAGAAGGGAGATAAGAGAAAGAAGGGACAGAAGGGAGAGAAGGGAGAGAAGGGAGAGAAGGGAGAAAAGAGAAAGAAGGGACAGAAGGGACAGAAGGGACAGAAGGGAGAGAAGGAAAAGAAGGGAGAGAAGGGAGAGAAGGGAGATAAGAGAAAGAA
>JAQFXP010001535.1:0-18841 GCA_034693685.1 Belba bartosi
TAAAATATTCAACATTAGCATATTCAACATTAGCATATTCGACATTAAAATATTCAACATTAGCATATTTGACATTAAAATATTCAACATTAGCATATTCAACATTAGCATATTCGACATTAAAATATTCAACATTAGCATATTTGACATTAGCATATTCGACATTAGGATATTCGACATTAACATATTCGATATTATTACATTCGACATTAACATATTCTATATTAGGACATTCGACATTAGCATATTTGACATTAGCATATTCGACATTAAAATATTCAACATTAACATATTCGATATTAGGATATTCGACATTAGCATATTTCGCATTAGCATATTCGACATTAAGATATTCTACATTAAAATATTCGACAATAGCATATTCGATATTAGTATATTCGACATTAGAATTTGCATATTTAACAATATATATCAAATATATTTCCAATTTATTTTTTGCGCGGCAAAATGTGTATTTAGTCGCCACTTACTACAATCTAGAAAGTTACGAGAAAAGCTACAATCCGACAAGTCTAGTTATAATTTTTAAAATTTGAATATTTTTTACCAGAAACATATTAAAAATAAAAAAGATATTTTCAATGACAGATTATATTAATCACAATACATATTTTGAGATATATTTAGAGTAAATATTTTTAATAGGAAATATAATTTTTATGAGCCAGCACATTTGAGTAAATTGTAAATAACTTATAAAGTTAGATTTGGCAATTTCTGTACATACTAAAAATAGAAAACCTTCAAATACAGTATATATATAAAGCAACACATTGAATTCGAAAAAATATAAAGTTAAATCTATATAAATATTTCTATTGAAATGTAATAAATAAATTTAGACTTATATTTAAAACTAATATTTTTCTATAAATTTAAAACAAATATTAAAGGAAATAATATTTAAAAGTTTTAAAAAGTAGTTTGAAATGTTTAATTTTATATTAATACCATTTGGCATAAGTGGCAAATATAAATGGCTAGATTATTTTTTTACTGGAGTTTTTATTTCAATATTATGTGTATTCGTAATAATATCGCCATTTAATTAATTTGATTCAATCTTGTTGTTTTCTCTCAAATTATTGTCTGAAATAATATATTTTTCAATGTTATTCTCATATATTTTAATAAAACAAAATTTTATTAAATTATTAAATATATTTAAAGAAATGGATGAATTCTATAATAAGTATAATATTAAAATAAAATCTTATCCTGTTATTTTATTTTATTTAATACAAATATTAATAATGATACCGGTGTTTTATGAAATATATTTCAATAATTTTTTAAAAACTGTAATGTCAAAATATTTTAATTTGTCAACTAAACATCATGCTTCTATAACTGGATTATATATGACTAGCTGGATAATTTCTTTACAATATATTTTTACGAATTAAATGTAAAATATCTAAATATTTTAAATGTAATGAAGGGAAGAATTAAACAATTTAAAGGAAAACCGGAGAAAGAATTCTGGTTTTAAATTAAACAAACAATTGATGCGTTTAACCAAGATGAAATGAACATGTATTCAATAATTAAAAAATTATTTATTTATATTATTTTGATTACAATTTCAATAAATTTTTGTTTAATTGGTATTTCTATTTTGGCTTTTAATAACAATAATTTTATAATAATTTTTAATACTGTATTTTATTTAGTTGTTTATAATATTTATTTTATTGTAACACAAATTAAAATTTATTTTAAATATAAAATTAAAAATGAAATAATTAATGATTTAAACAATTGGATTACAAATGAACATGTGTAAATATGTCAAATGTAAAATTATTTAAAAATCTAACAAAATAAAATTTAATATAAAAAAATAAACTTCTTGTAGTATAAAATAAACTTGATAAATCAAAATAATTTTTAAATAAAATTTTTTAAACTTATAATTTTTATTATAATAAATTAAAATATAATTGTTATTTAAATTTAAACTACAATTTTACAGTTACATATTTACATTTTTGTTTTAATTTATTTAATTATCATTTTTAAATATAAATAGCATGAAAATTTAAAGAATTTTTTATTTACTTTAAAGTAATTATTAAAATAATAAATATTTAATTATGTAAATAATTCGTTTATGAAAAACAAATAAAATAATTTATAATAATAATAATTTATAACTATGATGTAATTTTTGTTCCCCGCAGCATTTTAAATAAACAGTATTATTTCTAAAACATTTTATAATTTATTTTATTGTAAATTATTTTTAAAAATAATAAAATTTATTTAATATGCCTTGGGCACCAAAAAATATATAATATTAATGTTTATTTTAAATTAATTAGTATTTTTCTATATTTACTCAAATCTAATAAAAAACTTATATTATTCTGTTTAGTATATGTGACTATAAAATTAAAGTGTTAATTCAATGCTAAGCAGATTAGTATATGCAATAAAACATATTAAAAAGCAAATTAATTTTTAATTTCACCTTATTAAAATAGCGGAGAAGAAGTGGATAAAATATTTTCTATAAAATTACAGTTTATATTGTAGTATACATATAAGTAGTATCAAACGACTAGTTGAAATGGTGTTACCTGCCATCTGACGTAATGTTAACTGTATGAAATTATTGTAGTAAACGATCGTTAGATGTGGGGCATTTTTTCAGGAATTGTTTAATTTTGATATATTTTGTATTATTTACTGGTAGCGATTAATTGTAAAGCTTAATTTATAATTATACATAAACATAGCATTAGAGCACATTGTCGCTGATGTTACAACTCGCATACAATTAAATATTTTGCCTGACATGTGCATCACACTACTTTTAAAACTATTTTAACATTTTAAAATTATAATATTTTATTAGGTAAAATCTAATTTAATTTTTCATTTAACTTTAAATCTAATATAATTAAATATAATTATATATATTTTAATTCTGAGTTAACTATTTTATAGCATTATATTGAAGCAAAATGTGAACTTTAATCATCAACTTTATTGTGGTTAAATTTACATTTGTTTTGTCTATCCCTGAAATTGTAATTTTTGTTTTTTTCAATTTGTTCAAAATTATTAATATTAGAACAAAAGTTTTTAAAACAATTTTATATCAAACATAATTTTGCATGCCTCTATATTGATCAAATTTTGCAAAACCAATTCGGTTTTTACTTATTTATTAAGCAAAATAAATCATTTAAAAAAAATTATTATAAGCATTTTAAAACTAACTAAACACGTGTTAAAAATTATCGCTATACAAATTTTATACAAAGTTCTTTTATACAAATTTTATTTATTTGTTATAGTTTTCAAATTACCTGTAAGATTTCTTTTTTCTTAAATGAATTTTTTAAAATAGATCAGAATTAGAAAATGAAATAGATATTGTGAAACTCTATTTATATTGTACAAAAGATGAGTATTAGTTTTAGCAACGTTTTTAAATTGTTATAACTTTTTTAATATTAAGGGCACAGATTTATATTTTATATCTAATTAATCGTTATTTATTGGACTTCAATTAATATTATGTTTATTTATAAAAAAAATTTCTAAAATTAAATTAAACCTAATTAAACGCAATCACTCCATTTTTTTGTTTTCCGAATAGTGTTTTAATTAAACAATGATTTTTGAAAGTTTAAAAGTTTAAATTTTTTTCAAATTAGTTATCTTTGAGTCGTATATAAAGTTTAATTAACAAAAAGAGTAAACATCGCTAAGAATTGCGGTTTAATTGCATTGCAGCGATTGATTTGCGTAAAGCGGATTTATTAAAACGCGCGCTTATGCATTGCAACGCATTGCAATGAGAGAGCTTTGGAAACCTAATCAACGGGAGTGGCGCACATTTCGATTACCAAGATCAATTGGGCACTAATATTTTAGAAATTTTGTTATATTTTGGTAGCTAAGAGATAGGGCTAATCAATAAATAAAGTTTTACATTTAAAAATGTTGAAATTATTCATATAATGGCAAATAAAATCGTTGCTAAAACTAATACTCATCTTTTGTATAGCTAATTTACTTTATTATAAAGTAATCAATTTTTGATTTATTTTTTAAAATGTTAACTTTATTTACGCATGTTATTTATTACATATAAAACAAGCTGCGCATGTTGAAAAAAAAATTATATATTTATACTTCAAAATTTTCTTATTAAACTAATTGTGATAAAATGTAATAGATAAATTATATTTTTATTAAAATCTTATAATCTTATTTAAAAATCAAATATAAAATTTTTTAAATTAATCTGAAATGTTTAATTATATATTAATACCGTTTGGCATAAGCATAAATGGTTAGATTATTTTTTCACGGGTGTTTTGGTTTCAATATTAAGCATATTTATATTAGTGTCGCCATATAATTTATTTAGTTCAATCTTGTTGTTTTGTCTAAAGTTATTTTCTGAAATAATGTTTTTTTCAATATTATTATCATATGTTTTAATAAAACAAAATTTTATTAAATTATTAAATATATTTGAAGAAATGGATAAATTCTATAATAAGTATAATATTAAAATAAAATATTATCCTGTTATTTTATTTTATTTAATACAAATATTAATGATGATACCGATGTTTTATGAAATATATTTTACTAATTTTATTGAAACTATAATGTCAAAATCATTTAACTTGTCAATTAATCATTATGCTTTTATAACTGGATTATATTTGAGTACCTGGATAATTTCGTTACAATATATTACTTACGAACTAAACGTAAAATTTATAAATATTTTAATTGTAATGAAGAGACGGATTAAACAATTTAGAGGAAAACCGTCGAAAGAATTCTGGTTTCAAATTAAGCAAACAATTGATGCGTTTAAACAAGATGAAATTACTTTGTATATAATTTCTAAAAAATTATTTATTTATATTATTTTAATTACAATTTCAATAAATTTTATCTTGTTTGTTATGTCTATTTTTGCATTTAATAATAACACTTTAAAAGTTGCTTTCAGTAATATTTTTCATTTAGTTATTTATAATATTTATTTTATTGTATCACAAATTAAAATTTATTTTAAATATAAAATTAAAAATGAAATAATCAATAATTTGCATAATTGGATTACAAACGAACAAGTGTAAATTTGTTATTTATAAATTAATGCTATAACTCATTTTGACAAATTATAAGAACATAATTTTAAATATAAAATATTATTTAATTTATTAATACATTTAACAACATAAATACTTTTAAATTGTTTGTAATAAATTATAACATAATTTTATTCATTTTTAATAAAATAATTTTACATGTCTCATTAACTTGTAAGTAAATAATTTTAATTTAAAAATAGAATTAAAACCACAAATAATTTGGTATCATGAATAAATAATGATAATTTAATATATATTATAATAATAATAACAAAAACATTAAATCATTATAAGTTAAATATTATTATATTTGGATATATTATTTATGCATTGTACAATAGGATTTTTTTGTAAATTTTAATTAAAATGTTTAACAATTAACCCATCAACAAGTATATTAATTTCAATTTTATAAAATTATGTTTTTAGTTATTTTAAATAGTTACTTTCGTGGCCAGAAACTTTGGTTTTCGATAAAATACAAAAAATAGAAATTTTTAATATTTTTACTCAATTTGATTTTTATTTCAAAGTATAAAAACTTATATACTTATCAAGTTAATGTTTAAATATTTTAATTTGATTTAAAATAAAATTGTGCAAGGAATTTAATTCGGAGTACATCGTTATTTTGGATCAAAACTGATCATAGCACATAAACTAAAATATTATTTTTTTTAATATTTGCCTTACAGCAAAAAAAGCCACAAAAGATTCCCAGTTTTAAATAAAACTAATTAAGTCAGCCCTTAGCATATGTGGATGTTTTAAAAACAACAAGAAAGTTTATTAAAGCCTTAATCAAGTAAAGGTCACTCATAGTAATTATTAGTAATGTTCAAATGTATTGCGATTAAACCTTGGAACGTTAAATTTTACTTGTAACTGCATAGGTCTATTAAATTTTGTAATAAACATATAAAACATTATAAATAACGCTGCATAAGAGATGTCAGAATTGGTGTTTGCCGTGTTGTAACAAAAAAGTGACTCTGGGGTAAATAAATGTGTCGAATATGCTAACGTTAAATATTCTAATGTCAAATATTCTAATGTCGAATATGTTAAAGTCGAATATCTTAAATTGGAATATGCTAATGTGGATTATGCTAATATACATTGTCATACTCAACATTAACATATTCGATATGGTCATATTTGCAATAGCATATTCAAAATTAGCAAATTCGACATTAGCATATTCGAATTAGCATATTTGACATTAACATATTCAACATTTGCATATTCAACATCAACATATTCGAAATTAGCATATTCGTCAATAACATTTTCGACTTTAAGATATTTGACTTTTGCATAATTAACAAACATATTCGACACATTTACTTATCCCAAAGTCACTTTTTTGTTACAACATAGCAACACCAATTCTGACATCACTTTTGCAGCCTTAATTATAAATAATATTAGAGTAAAATAAACTTAATTCTCAATATAAAAATTTATTAATTTTTATGGCTTAAAATATTTATATCGTACTCAATGTTAAAATATAGTCAGATGCATTTTGAGTACTGCATTTAAAATCAAAATCAAAACACTATTAACTTTTTATGGATAATTTTGGCTCTAACAATTAAGATATTTATCCTGCTCACAAGCTTTCAAAAAACTATTATATAATTTAAAATCTAATAACAGCACAAAAATAAAATTTTAAATTTAAGGTGCCAATGGGGGTGTTTAAGGGGGGTTTTCGCAAAATACATTAGCATCAATAATAATTTAAACATTTATAAAAATTCCAGTATGAGTGGTCCAACGATAAAGCGTTTGCATTCGAAGCTCGAAGTTACTGGTTTAAATCTCAATTTTATAATATTTTATTTTATTTTATTTTATTTTTCATTTAATTTATAATTATAGCAAATATTAATATATTTTTATTTACAGTTTGTAAATAATAAATTTTTTTTTATTTTTGTAATATATATTTTAATTAAAATTTAATTTACAGCTTTTAATAATTAATTTTTTATATCTTTTTAATGGAATATTTTTAATTTTATTAATTTAACAATATTTTATAAACTAACAATATAAAAACAATTATGTTTAATTAGTAATTAAACTTTATATATTTTATCATTATATATATATTACATTTACAAACTTAATATAAATAAGATTTTATATATTAAAAATATTTTTATAGTATAATATGAGTAATATAACTATTTTAAATTGTACAAATGAAAATTTTTACATTTTGCTTGGTACAATTTTATTTTATGTTTTGAATGTTTTTATATTAATCATCATTATCATAATAATGAACTTAAATTATATAATTTAACAAATACTGTATTTAAATTATTAAATAATATAAATTAATTATTGTTTAATATTAATATTGTGCAATATCTTATTGACTGTAATATTAATGTTTTGTCAATTCAATAAATATTAAAATATTCTATTAAACATTTATAAAATATTTTAACTAATTTTTAAAAACTGTAAATTAATTTTTGATTAAAATATATATTAATAAAATAACAAAATTTATAAATGATTTACAAACTGTAAATAAAAATATATTAATATTTGCATTAAAATAAATTAAGTGAAAAATAAACTAAAATATTATAAAATTAAGATTTGAACCAGTAACTTCGAGCTTCAAATTCAAACTCTTTACATTTGTATTGATGCTAATGCATTTTGCGAAAACTTTTCTTAAACACCACCATTGGCATGTTAAATATAAAAATTAATTAAAAAGTTAGTCTAAATTTTAAATGTTTAAAATTATTTAATTTAATTTTTCAAATATAAAAAGTAAGAAAGGAAATTTAATAAAAACTTCCCTAATCACCCCCATTGGCGGACATAATATGAAAAATTAATTCGTTTGTCAAAAGATGTTTTTAAAAATAATAATGATTATTTAAATTGCCATGGGCAACAAAAAAAATCATTGTCTACTAATTAAATAAAACTAAAATGATTTTATTAAAATATATACAAGTTTTAAAATATTTTTACAGTTTATTTTTAAAATATTTATACTAGTTAATCTGATATTAAAGTTTACAAACTATCAAAATAAAAATTTATATAAAATATATTAAAATGATTAATAATTAAAAATATATTATAAAAATCTAATTAATTAACATTAATATATATTTCATAACAGAGCGAAGCAATAAATAACGAAAAGAGACAAAAGTTATTAAAACTGACGAACAGTGATAAGGAGTCAAATAAATACAGTTTAAATAACAACGCAAATAGAGTTAACTCACATCAAAGTCATAGTCACTCGCATTCGCATCACTTCAAACCCGATTCAACCTCTTCGACAACTTTTTTAATTTTAATGTTTTCAACGAGTGTTCATTCAGTCGTTGAAGGTATGGCAAAAAAAACAAAGATTAAACGATTTTAGATAAATGCAAAATTTAAATTATATTTTGTCTGTTTATACAGTAGATTTTAAATTTAATTTAGCATTTAAATATTTTTAATTTTTAAATAGATAAATATTCTAAAAATAATTTAATTAATTAAATAATTATTAAATCAAATTAAATATTTTGAGATTGTACATTTTAAAATGAATTAAAACTTTAATTAGCAATCAAAAAATATTAAAAATAGATTTAGATTATATTTAGAACTTATTACGTTTAAAATTAATTTCAAAAATTATAAATTTGTTTATTACTACACATTACAATCAAAAATACCGTAATTCCTCACATATAGCGGCTTGCCGGTATAAGCTAGAATGACAATTGAAAATTGTTTTTTAATTTAACATTTAAATATTAATGCTAGTTATAATATAAAAAAATTTAAAAATATCTACCAGAAACATTTCAAAAATAAAAATAAAATTTTAAATGAATTTATCCATCATTTCTATCTTAAATGTAATTCACATTAATTTATTGCAATTTATAACTATATTGTTTTATTTTGTCACAATAATTTTGTTTTTATTTTTAAAATGTTATGGTAGATATTTTTAAAATTTTTTATATTATAACTAGCATTAATATTTAAGAATTAAGATAATAAAAATATTTTCAAATAAAAACAACCAAGTATGTTTATTTTGTATGAGTTACAGCTATTGCATTTATAGATATGTATTACCGGTCAAAATTAACTAATGTCAAATTTTCAAAAAATAAAATTACACATATCTAATTATTTTTAGCAATAAACAATTGGTATATTTTAAATTTTTTATAACTAAGGTAAATTTTTATGTACAAATTTTAGTGTGTCATAAAAGACCAAGTTAAAATTTTTAAAATTCCTTTTTATTTTTTGTGCTTACCATAATTCGATATTTGTAAAAACAAATTAAACTTAATATAACCAAACACATTTTGAATAAATTGCGTTTAGGCTTGTCAGTTAATTTTGGCAACGGCTGTATGTGTCTACAGCATTGAGTAATTTAATCTATTCGCATTGAAACGCATTCCAACATGGGCTCAAGACTAAAGAGTCCGGACAAAAAATGAAAAAAACTTTAAGCTAAATTTATTTATAAATTGAATCAGATATAATAAATTTTTAAATTGTAGTTTAATAAATTGTTTATTAGACTATTTGTCTGTAAAATATTATTTATATAATAATATTATAAACGGAGATATTAATGGTTAAACTAGTTGATATCCAAAATCTTTTTGGACTTTTTAGAAAATTTACAACTTTTATTTTGATTAGAAATAAGCCGGATCTTGTTGAAATACATTTTAATGTTTAATAATGGATATAATTTGATAATTATTAGTTAATACAATTATAATATAAAAATATTTATTGTAATTATAACTAATTTTAGATTAAATCTAGTTGAAATAGTAAAAATATGATAATTTCAGTGATAATAAAATAAAATAACTATTAAAATAAATTAAAAGTTAACTTTTTTTTGTGTAATTTAATAGATTTAACATTAGAATTGCTATTTTTTTTTATAAATATGTATTTTTAAAATAAATTAAACTTATTTAAAAATAATTTTAAATTATTAGTTAATTTAAGTTATAAATATGTACAAAATATCCAACTAACAAAACTCACTCTAATTTCAGTTAATTGATAAATTTTGTATTTATTTTACAAACAGCGCTTATTTTTAGTTTAAATAATTAAAACTTTTACTAAATTAAAGTTTTAATATAAATACATTAACTTAAAATAATTTTTAAAAGTTGCCCAAAGCCAAACAAGACTAATTCAACAAAATATTTTTACTGCTGTGAACAGAAACGTCTAAATAAATTTAAATTAATATTAATCTAAAGTTTAATAGTTGTTTTAATATTTATAATTTTAAAATAATATAAAATGTAAAATAATTTAATTAAAATATTAATATTGAGGCGAAGCTGATCTCATTCTAGCTTAAATTTAAACTTTATTTACAATTATTTGTATTTACAGTCAGCGCTCACTTATTGCGAAACTGTACTTGCTTATTAGCAGCTCATAGCGCGACTCATATCTTAAACTGTACATGTTTAATCGCTACTATGACTGTCATTACGCTACTCATAATTCTAAAATGTACTTGATCAGTTCGCGCTTATGACTCTGTACTGTATATGTTTGTGCAGTATGTGCAGTATATCTCAATTGTATTCCAATTATACATTGAGTTGTCTAACAGAGCCCAGACTTATCAGTTGTGTTCATGTGAAAGCCCAGTCTCGACACACATCACAGTTAGCGCTCAGCCGCTCATTAGTTGTATTGTATCTCTAATTCAGTGATTATTAATTAAATTGATTTCTAATTAACTTTGTGTTTAAAACACTTGACTACTCGCGCGCGACTCACTTCGATCAGTCGATCACTGATCAGACATTTGTCGCCAAATTTATGGTAAGATTAGACGCGAACCGATCACTCGTATCGACACCTTATCGGTACAACTTTCGTCAATACAAGACAACTACTCTCGTAATTGCTGGACATATAGAACGACTCAACTCGGATTAGAACTAATCCTCATTTGCTTGACAACTCAATCGCACTAATCGTATCGCTCGGATACCGCTCGCGCTATAACCGACAATAACAGCACAGTCAACGTCTAAACACGTGACGCCTCCCAAACGCCCGTCACAATATTACTATTTTCCCATTTTTTGTCCGGACTCTTTATAACAGCATTAAATAGATTAAATTTAAAATTTCCACTCTGGCATTGTTGTCCAATTTTTAAAAAATTAAAATCAGTTTTTATGCAAACATTGGCAATTCCATCTAGTAAAATTAATTTGCATTTTTAATTTTTTTAGTCAATATTTATTTTAATACACTACAATACTTTGAAACATTGTATATTGTTGTAATTGTTAAAAATATAATTTTTTCCTATATAAACTAATTGGCTTTTACATATTATTTAAATTATTGGATAGATTATAATTATTGTAAAAAAATTTTAGAAAAAATATGTAAGTTTCAGAATTAAACAAAATTTATTTTTTATTTTGATTTAAAATTAAAATATAATTTTAATATCGAAGTTTTTATTAATTAAATTTTGATTGCTGATTTATTTTGAAACTTTTTATTTTAAATCTCTAAAATTTTTTTATAGTTTGGCAATATATATTGATTAGTTCTAATTTGCTTTATAAGTTTTTTTAAACAAAAAAGTGCTTAAATTAAATTAAATCTATTTTTAAATATATAATGTTAAAAATAAGATTTTATAATTTAACTTAGGTAGTTAGTCCTGTTACAAACTAATAAACGTATGTTATGTTTTAAAAATTTTGCAAGTTGACTACTTATTTGAAACAATTATTTTATTCAAATAATTTATGGCTTATGTAAATATAATTTCTTATAGACTAGAAGAAAGTATCTGAAAACGCGATTTGTATAAAACGCTAAAACCGCAAATATATTTATAAAATTTTTTAAAATTTATTTAGATTTTAAACGGATTTAAATTAAATTTATTTAAATTAAAAGATTTAATCCAAATTTAGTAAAAATTTAAAATAAATGTTCTTTTCCTTGGTGGCCTACATAAAATTGAACCACTAACTTTAAGAGATAAAAGCAAATTTTTAAAATTAATGAGATTTGTACTCATCTTTTTTATCAATTTTTATCAAAAATGTGGCCAAATGTGTTTAAACGATGTATGAACATGTACAAATACAATATGTATTTAAACCAGCTATTTTATTTATAACAGTAGTATTTATATAATTATTCAATTAATTATATAATTTAAGACTTAAAATAAAAAAATGTTTTTATATAAAAAAATAATAATAAAATAATAAAAACATTTCAAAAATTAACCACAATTAATTAATTATAGCAAGATATAATAATTATGTTGTAATTTAGATTTCTAGATTTATTTTATGTTTTTAATTAAAAATGTTTAAATTATTTGTAATATTTATATAACATGTAGGTTTATATGTTTTTTATTTGTTTTATAAAGAATAGATAAAACTTCAAAATAATTAGTAAATTATATGAAATTTTATTTGTATTGTTCAACAAATTAAATCTAGTAAGATTAAATCGATTTTTAATTAAATTTATAACATACGCAGTTGTTTTACGCATGCTATTTTATATATCAACAATATATATAAATACGAAAAATATAAAGCGGCAAATTATAATACGACGATTCTTATAGTAGGCTAAAACTTTTATTATTTAAGATATTTGATTAAAAAGTACATTAAATTAAAAAGAATGAATAAAATATTTTTTAAAATAAGAAACTATTTTAAAACATTTATCAATTCTTAAGCGCTAAATTTAATATACGTTTTTTTTATTAATTTTGTTAACTACTATACGAATGCATTGTTGGAAATGTTTGATATTTCTGACTTAATTTCTTTATCTTTTAAATATTCCACAAAATTAAATTACAGTTTGTGAAATCTGGTGATTGAAAAGATTAAGGATCTAAATTACCGACGTATATATACTTGTATCTAAACTGTTGTCTCAAAATTGCGCTTAAGAATTGTTGAATGTTTAAAAAAATAAATAATTTCTTAGTTATTAAAAAGTTTTTATTCTTTCTTTTTAATTTAATGTATTTTTTATTCAAATATCTTAAATTATAAAGATTTTAGCCCCATTACAAGAATTGTCGTATTATAATTTGTCGCTCTATAGAAAATTTTCAATTATAATGTATATATAAAACAACACATTAAATTCGAAAAAATTTAAAGCTAGATTTATAAAATTATTTTCATTAAAATATAATAAATAACTTTAGACTTCTATTTAAAATTAATATTTTTCTATAAATTTAAAATCAATATTAAAGTAAATAATATTTAAAAGTTTTAATAAAATTATTTAAAATGTTTAATTTTATATTAATACCGTTTGGCATAAGTGGCAAATATAAATGGCTAGATTATTTTTTTACTGGAATTTTCATTTCAATATTAAGTATATTCATAATAATATCGCCATTTAATTTATTTGATTCAATCTTGTTGTTTTTTGTTAAATTATTTTCTGAAATAATATATTTTTCAATGTTATTCTCATATATTTTAATAAAACAAAATATTAATAAATTATTGAATATTTCTAAAGAAATGAATGAATTATATAATAAATATAATATTAAAATAACATATTATCCTGTTATTATATTTTATCTAACACAAATATTAATGTTGCTTCCACTTATATATGATATATATTTTACTAATTTTTTTGAAACTATAATGACAAAATCATTTAACTTTTCAATTAATCATCATGCTGTTATAACTGGATTATTTATGACCAGCTGGATGATTTCGTTACAATATATTTATTACGAATTAAACGTAAAATATCTAAATATTTTAAATGTAATGAAGGGACGGATCAAACAATTTAGAGGAAAACCGGCGAAAGAATTCTCGTTTCAAATCAAGCAAACGATTGATGCGTTTACCCAAGATGAAATTAACATGTATTCAATATTTAGAAAATTAATCATTTGTATTATTTTGATTACAATTTCAATAAATTTTTGCTTGATTGTTTTTTCTATTTTTGCTTTTAGTAACAATAATTTTATAATTAGTTTTAATAATGTATTTTATTTAGTTGTTTATAATATTTATTTTATTGTAACACAAATTAAAATTTATTTTAAACATAAAATTAAAAATGAAATAATTAATGATTTAAACAATTGGATTAAAAAATAAACATGTTTAAATATATCTAATGTATAAATATTAAAAAATCTAAAAAACTAAATATTAATATAAAAAATAATATATTAGTAATATAAAATAAACTTGTTACAACAAATAATTTTTTAAAAAAATTTCTGTAATTTATAATTTTACTTAAATTTAAACTATAATTTTACAGTTACAAATGTATTAACATAAATATATCCTTTTATGTTTTTATTTATTTAATTACCATTTTAAATATAAATAACATATAAACTTAAAAAACTATTTATTTATTATATAAATTACTTTTTAAAATAAATATTTGATTTTGTTTTCAAATATATAACTTAATAATAAATATTCAATTATGTAAATATAACATAACGAAAAAGAATAAAATAATTTATAATAATGAGATAATTTTTGGAGCCCGCAACATTTTAAATAAACAGTATTATTTTTAAAATATTTTATAATTTATTTTATTATTAATTGTTTAAAAAAATAATTAAGTTTATTTAATATGACTTGAATACGAAAAATTATCTAATAATAACGTTAATCTGTTGTTATTAATTCAGGGATCGAGAATGTCTGCTGATCTAAAGGGTGGGTGGAATTAGGGGAAAAATTTTCCTCAAAATTTTTGCCAAAAATCTAAAGGGGGAATCAGGGAGAGGTTTTTTTAAAAATGCTTATGAAAACTAGGCACTTTGTAGTTTGAAAGTTTAAAATTACTGATTCCAAACATATTTCAAAAAATTAAATCTATTTTTATGCGAATAAAGGGTTTTTAATATTTTAAGTGCACATAAAAATAATTAATTTTTCTGAATTACCAGCTTTTTGCTAGCGCATTAAAAAATAATTCATTAAATATTTTATTTGCTACTAAAAATTTCTAATCTAATTTATATTTGTCTTTAGTTTTTAAATGGCATGCACATTTATAATTATTACATTTTAAATCAAATTTAACTTATTAAATAGTTATTATTATTATTAGTACTTTATTTTAAATGTTAACTAAAACAAAAATTTATGTTAACATTAAATAAAAATTACTTTTGCAATAATTCAACAAAATATGTTAATTTTATTTTGTTTTTTGTATAATTGTTTGATCTCTTCTTCTCCATCCCTGTTAAAACTCTTTAAGTGCTCTTATTTGCGGCTATAATCAAAAAATGCATTTTTCTTATAAAGATACATGGTTAAAAATAATTGGAATTATTTAAACTTTAATACATAATACATTAACTCAAAGTGTTTAAAATAATATAAATTATTAAAACAAAACCTAAAAATTAATTCTAAATAACATATCACATAATGTTTTTATATACGATTTATAAAAAAAATTGTTCGAATTTATGGAAACTTAAAATTTTTTATATCATATATTAATATAATACAAACATACACACACACATCCATTTATGAACATTCATTAAACTTTATATTAATTTAAAAATTTATTTTTAAAATAATTAAAACACTCTATGACTTACTAAGACAATATTTCTTATGCTAACAATTAGTTTTTTCAGGAATACAGAATTAAATAAATTAATTATTTAAAAAAATAGTAATTTTAAATTAATTTAAAACAAATTTTTAAGCAAAATTGTTAAGTAAATAGAGTAATTATATGTATTTATATAAAAAACTTGTATTTATATAAAAAAAATTAAAAATAATTTTAAATATATTTTAAGACTTATTAAATAAAAACATAATTTTTACACTCAAAATAAACTAATTTATTGTGTCGACGGCAATTTAATTATTAATTGTTATTTTTAATAATTTTTATTAACAAACAATTTAATTTTTTGTATTATAGCAGCAATTTGGGGCGTTTAGGGGGGTTTTATTTAAATATTTTTAAACGTTTAATATTAGAAAAATTAACTAATTTATTTTGAACATTTGAAATCTAAATCTAAATTTAATTTTGATTTAATTTTAAATTACTGCTAAATCAAAAAATGACAATTTTATATTGTAGAAATTCGGCTATTGTTTGCTAACAATAGCCGGATTAAAAAACACTAAAAAACAAAATAAATGCTTAATTGCATTTTTAAGCCAATAAGTGGTGTGATCGTACAATCACACCACTTATGACAAATTGAGCTAACACAGCGTCAGCTCGATTCATAAAATAGCTACAAAGCCGTGTGCAGAAATTTGACGTACAATTGGCCGGATTGGTATTGAAGGCAAGAGTTTTGGCTTAAATTAATTAATTAAGTTTTGATTGTAATACTGTTTGTTTCAATTAAATAAAACCTTTGCAAAGAAAAGTCTTTTTGTATTGTGCTAGTCTTGTTGGGCCGGCGGCTTTGCTGCTCGGGCTGCCGGTCCGCCTTTTTTTGAGGCTGAGCTACTATCGGATGGTTCGGTCTGGCTGGGAGTCAGGCCAAATCACTACAATATAATTATAAAATTTTTAATATAAATTTACAATTTGTAATTTATTAATAGAAACTGTAATTTTTTTTATAAAAATATTTATTAATTTTATTTATTTAATATTTTTATAATATACTGTAACTTAAAATTAAATAAAAATTGTTTATAGAAGTTAAATCGTTTGATTAAATCAGCTCATTTTTCAAGCATTATAAGTTAGTTAAATATTTAACCAAAAAACTTCCAAACACACCCAGTTGCGTTAATAATTTATAATTTTATTTTGTTTGTTAAGAAATATAAATAAAAATAGTAAAATTTATGTAAACTTCCGTAGACACAATAAATTCACTTATAGTCAGATGGTTGGAAATACATGAGAGCAAAACAAAAGCTTTTAAAAGTTTTAATCATCAAATAAACTTATTATTTGCAAATCTTACTTGTCAAGTTTTGTATATAATACTCTACTAACAAAAATTCTTTGCGATTTTATTTAGTAAATGTTTAATTTAATAAAATAAATACTTTTAATCAATTTAATAAATAAACAAATACAATTATAACTGTAAATTAGTTGCTTTTAATAAAATATTTTAAAGATTACTAAATATTAATATACTTTAATTTTAGTTATAATATTTTTAAACATATTAATACAATAATAGGAAAAATTAGTTAAATGAAAATAAAAAAACATGTTTAATTTTAATATATTATTAAACACATGTTCTTTATGTTTTTGAGTATTATTTTACAATTAATATTTTAAAAACTTTTAAATATATATTCAAATATCTGACCAGTGAGTAACTTAATTTGTTGACTAACATTTTTTTTTGGTTATCTTGTTCTTAAATAAAATTTTAATGTGATACAAATAATTAATTTAAATTATATTGATAAATTTTTGTTGTGGAAATGTGTGTCAATAAAATAACTTATTTAGATTTTTAAATATATAATTAGTAATTTTTAAAATATTAATTGTAAAGTTATGATCAAAGATTACGCTTTTAATTAATAATTATCCATATACTAATATAATAAAATTTAACTTTTAGCTTTATAAAATTTTCTGTCGTAATTTATTGCCAAAACCAGGATACAATAAATTATTTTGCCTGATATGAGCATCACACTAATTTTTAAATTAAATTTACCATTTTAACATTATAGTATTTTAATAGGTAATACCGAATGTAATTTCCGAATTAAATTTAGCTGTAATATAATTAATTGTTTAAATGTTTTATATTTAAAAAAATTTTAGTTGGCTATTTTATTCAATTACAATAGTAGATCTTAATATTAAAATATAAATGCTAATCAACTCTATTTTTGTGAAATTTATATTTATTTTGTCTATTTGTTAATTGCAATTTTTGTTTTTTCTAATTTGTTTAAAAATTTTTAAATTTAGATAAAAAAATTTAAAAAATTTTATAATAAACATAATTTTGCATAACATTTATATTGATCAAATTTTGCTAAACCAATTAGAATTTTACTTATAAGAAAACAAAATCATTTAAAAAAATTACCAAACCAATTGAAACCAAACTAAAAATGTTTTAAAAATTATCTCTCTTAATACTGTTGTGCAAATTTTATTTTTTTTGTTTTAGTTTTCAAATCGCATAAATAAAAAAAAATTTTAAACATATTTTTGATATGGTTTCAATTGCTTGTACTGAGAATTTTAAATTGATTATTTTGCTTAAAAATAAAAAAACAATTTAGTTTAGCAAAAAGTGTTTAATACAAAAAATATGCAAAATTATGTTTACTATTAAAGTGTTTTATACACTTTTGTTCTAATTCTTACTATGATTTTATTTTTGGTGCCCACGGCATATCAAATTATAATAATATTTTTTAAAAACATTTTCGTATAAAATAAATAAATTTTTGTATTATGTCCGCCACTGGGGGCGTTTAGGGGGTGTTTTGGTTGATATTTTAAACTTTTTTTATTATATGAAAAATAGTCTAATTACCGTATTCTCTCACAGTTTAGAACATGTTCTTATAAGGTGAATTAGACCATTTTCTAAAATTTGAGTTAAAGCCTTTAAGAACATG
>JAQFXP010001536.1:0-18833 GCA_034693685.1 Belba bartosi
TTTGCAAAATAATAACCCAAATAATTGAAAAGTGAAACTTTTATTTTAGTAAAGTCAACAATTAATAAACCAGTATAGTAAATTAAAATTAACATTTTTAGCTTAGCTGTCAATGTAAAATGAATTAGTTTAAACTATTTGTTACTATTTTACAGCTTATTAAAAATACTATTGCCATTAAAGGCTTCCTTATTAGTAGACAAATAAATAAATAAATATTTTTTTCAAACACTAATTGACAGAATTAAAAAAATTTTAAAAAATTTAAAAACATATAAATAACACCAAAAAAAATATTATTACGAATAATATATATTAATACAAATTAGTCAATAATTTTTGATATTTTAAAAATAGCAAAATGTTATTAAATTATATCTTACTTGTGCTTGCACTTTGTGTACTTGGTAAAAAATGTTATAAATTATAAATTAATTTAAAATATAAATTTATTATATTTGTTTTTTACAGTTTTATTTGTACAAGCTAATGAAACTGATTCAAATAAACTTAATGAGAAATATAATAAACAACTATTGGAACAATTCGACAATCAAACAAACTGGACTATAATAAAATTGCCGCCGTTAAATATATCACTTAATCAAGATAATTCAACCAACAGAGCATCATTGGGCAGATGCCTGTGCAAGCTGGGATTGGGATTACCCATTCCGATTCCAATACCAATTCCAATAAATAATAACAATGGTGGCATTGTGAATCCAGCATTAAACAACAATGTTGCCGCAACACAATTGCAAGCTGACGGACGTACGGCTCTATTTAATAATCTCGGACAAATTATTGGATTTTTGCCTGCTGGTAGTGTTGTTAACAATAACAACATTAATCCTGCCGGACCAATTAACCCTGTTGGTTAATTTGAATTTATCAATGATTTGTATTTATTCAAGTGTAATGTAATATAATATACTTTGTTTTATCTATATAGTTTTCTTTGCAAAATATAATAAAATAGTAATTAATTAATTTTTAATTAAAAATTATTATGTTTAAATAAAACATTTTGAATATTTGCATCGTTTAGTTTAAAACAATATAAAATTTTAAATAAATAAATTTTCAAATTACTGTAAAATCTCAAATAACAAAAAAAATGTAGATAAAAAATTTACAAAAATTATTAATTTAGAAGAACAAACTTGTAATAATTTTAATAGCTAGCATAAAATACAATTAATAAATTCAACCCATTATTTTTGTAAAATTCTGTTTAAATAAACATCTTCTTTTAATTTAAATATTAAAAATAATAATCAAAACATTTTCGACATTAAAAATTTTGATTATTATTTTTAATATTTGCAAATATTTTTTTAACCCTGGTCTAGACACACTATGTACTGCATTTTGCTTTAGCTCCCAGTTGAGCATCCATCCCTTAGTCTGAAAATTATTGTTTATAAAAGTCTTCGTTTGAATGCTGTATTAGTTTTATTTATTAAATTATTTTTGAATTATATTTTTATTAATTACTTGTAATGCCTGATAATTACTTGTAAAATTAGTAAAATTATTATTCAAATATTATTAATTAAAATAATAACTTTTTAAAAAACCTTCTTTTATAGATTATATGATAAAAGTTTTAAACTTTATTTAATGTTTACACTCATATTTTTTGTATTGAATTTGTGACAAATTACTTATTAAACTTTTTATTCACTTATTAAGCATATGTTTATATATTCACACACTAAAAAATCTAGAGTATTTTCAGAAATATGCTCGAGCCCAGCTCAATCCTTACTAAACAACGCTTCTAAATTATAGACTTAATATTAGGTCGGCCGATCCAGGGGGGAATCAGGGGAGGGATATTTTTCAAAATTTTGGTCAAAAACCTAGAGGGATCAGAAAGGGAATTTTTCCAAAAACGCTCAAAAAACCTATATATTTATAATAAAATTTTACCAAATTTAACTGGATTTAAACTGGATTTAGCACCAATTTAGGGAAAATTTTTAAATTTTGGGCAAAAAATCCAAAAAATTTGTCGACCGCATTCGGCAGCCGGCAAAACGTCGAGGGGGTTCTTTTTCGCGGACCAAATGCTAGGGAGGGGGGGGGGAAATAAATCAGGAAGATTTTTGCTTTACGATCTCTGTACTTAAGCATGTTTATATAAATGGCAGTTACAAAATAGTCGATAATTTTTAATACAATTAAATTGATTTAACGTATTTATACACTTAATTAATTTACTAAATATAAATAATTATTTTAATATTTTTAAAAATAATTTATTCAAACTTTGTCGCAATCTAACCTTGGGGAAAGTTGTGAAACGGTGGCTGTGGTCCCGGGTTATGAAATGAAAAGAGATATGCCGGTGGGCCGTGATATGGGGTCTGTGGTGGCAAAGGCATGGGTACGTAATGTGGAGATGGTATTTGTGGCACAGGTTTCGGCGACGAGTTCTGGAGTCCGTTCTGTGGTTGCGGTCGACGACTGTTGTTAGGAATCAATGGTTTCGACGGCCTTTGCGTCACTACAGGCCTATTCTGGACTGCATTTGGTTTGTATTGGTTTTTATTGGAGTTATTGCTCTGATAGCTGGGATTACGCTTGAGATCTGGAAAAAACACCTGGCCACCCTCCAGACCTTTATCCATATTTGCATCAAAATTTTGCTTAGCGTTACTCTTCTCTTCAATTCCATAATCTTTATTAGAATTTGTGTTTTTGATTAAGGGTTTTGTGTTTTCTCTCTTAACGTCATTCTCATTGGGCTTAAGCACCGATGCCTTCGGTATAGATGACTGTCCGAACAGACTGTTCTCGCAAACATCAACAATGTGAATCTTCCAACCTAGATTCCGGTGCGTATAGCAGTGGTAATAAATAGTATCAGGCGTGTTTGAGTCGGGTGTAAACCTGAGCACACCCGAATTGCCAGGTGCGCACTCGAGGTTCAAACTACGTTGAAATTCAAAAAAATTATTGAAGTCTTCCGGCCGTTCCCTTCGGTTCAGATTAATCTTCCATTCGCATAACCGGCCCTCAGCTGTCGGTAATATAGTGCCGTCCGGTGTAATGCCAACCCCACCGAAGATCTGCTCGTTTTGTCTCTCGTGATCCTTCTTGTAGTCGAAACCCCCGTCCGGGTCATCGGTCAGGTATAGAGGGTGTCTGCGGGCCGAGTTGTTTTTGTCATTTCCACCTTCGACTATAAAGTTATATGTTTTTCCTAAAAATGTAATTTAGCATGTTAATAAATATGAACATATTTATTTAAATAATAATTTTGCAATGTTAATATTAAAAAGTTAATTTTAATTAAATAATAATTAATATTACTAATAAATAATAAATAGAAACTGTCAAAAAGAACTAGTTAAATTTATCATTAAATATTACTAGATCTCAAATATAGTGACGGTTTAATGTCTATATGCCTCAAATATATAATAAATATTAAACATTAAATAAAATTTGAAATCAATTATTTTTTACTGTTTATCAAAAAATAAATATTTTACTAAATTTTAATTTAATTCTAATAATAAATACCTCTTTGGAGCGTAATTTCTGGAATTAATAGCCCGTTCACATACCAGGCTATACCCCAACCGACTTTCCCGGTAATCGCTTGATAACCCTTAGTGCCACCGGTCGGACCAATTTGTGCTCTTAGAGTTGTGTCGGCCGGACATATAATTGGAGGTATTTTCCAAGCATTAGGATTTGCCGACTGTTCCGTCGGCTTTGGCGGCAGTTGTGGCGACAGCTGTGGTCTAACCGTTGGCTTATTTTCCTGTATTTCTGCCGCTTGTGGTCTAACCTGTGGCCGAAGTGTTGGCTTATTGCTCGGCTGTTGATTGTGGGTCGGCTCAAGTGCTTGTGGTCTCATCTGTTTGACGGTCTCGTCCGGCAGAGGACAGTTCCATTTGGGAGTTCGGGCGAAGTCTATGAACATATCGCCCGTATTATGCAGTCTATGATATGACGTCTCCTGGCGTTCATTCAATGGCCCGATAGCCCACAACACAGCCTGAGGTCCATCGCTGTAGATATGCTGATCATACGCTTCGTCAACTGTTTTGATACATAAATAAAAAATAATATTTAATTACAGTTTAAATTAGTATTATTTTAATAAGAGACATTTAAATAATTTTTTTAAATTTTATCTCAAACTTGATCAAATTATTATTACTACGGTATTATGTATTCTAATTTGGACTAGATAATTATTGGAATGAATTTTTATTTATGAAGCAATAAAAAATGATTTAGTTATGCGTATTTTTTAAGAATAATTTTTTTTATTTAACATAAAATAACAATAAATTTTAAATATAATAATTTATAACAAAACAGTAATTAACAAGCAAAAATTAAACATATATATGATAAAATAAAAACTCACGTCCTAATTGCGGTCGCTTAAAAGTAACCATGCTAAATCCATTAACAATAGCCGCGTGAAGAAGTGTCACACTATCTGTCGCTCCTTTTTGTTTCACATCCGGACAACTGCCACGACTTCCGACACACTTTCGGACAATTTGTTAGTATTTTATATTCAAAACAATAAACATTACGTTAATTACAAAACAATTTGTCGGAAAAAAATTGTTTTATAATTATTTTAATAATAGCGTAAATATATGTTGACATAATGACATACCTGTTCTTTACTTCCCAAGTAGTAGTCGACTGCTCTTCCATCTCCATTAGGACTAACCGACACAACCACTGCGTCTGAGTTAATCATTTCGGACTTTGAGTCGTCTTTACTCAAACCGAATGACATGTATTCGTTCGGATCTATTCATTAGATGTAATTTTTAAAAAAAAAACATTTAAATTGTATTCAAATAACAATTATTATAATTTTTTTCAATTTGTCTGTCGTTTGAATAAGTAATAAAATGTAAAGCAGTTTGACCTTCAGTTTACTAAAATTAAAAATAATTATTATCAAGTCTATAATTATATTTAAATATTTTTTCTATTATTTAACTTTTAACATCCCACATTTATCATAATAAAAATTGCAAATAAATATAAAATATGATAATGTTACGCCATTTCCAATAAATGCTAATTATTATTAATAGTTTATTCAAAAATTTATATATTTAAAAATTTACAGTTTTTAAAATAATCAAGACAAAAATATAAAAATGAATGCACAAGTTGATTAATTAAAACTCACCAATTTTTCCAACTAATTGCATAACAATATCATCACCATCCATAACCCACCGTAACTCATAACCAAGTTCATCGTGAAGAACTTCGCAGTTCAATTTTGTCTAGTTGATAAATAAACATGATGATTAATACAAATTTTAAAATAAGTTTAATAATTTCAAAATAAAACTTATCATTAGATCCAAAATAATAGATTAATTTGAAATAAGAATAGAAAGTGTTTTGAATTCCATCACCAAAATTGTGCAAAATTTTTATTATGGAAAAATTTGTAACTTATTAATAAAAAGACAAAATAATTATAATAATAATAAAATTTAAATAAAAATATATTTAAAGTTTAATTAAATCATTAATTTTGTCTTAATTTTGCATTAAAAATAAAATTATATAAATTTTATCAATTTATATAAAAATTGCAATAATTGTGTCAATTGTTTGGTATAACTCTCGGCCGACGAGTAATACCCGAAACTCGTCTACGTTTGGATCCCTTCCTATTTGGGCGAAGCCTTCGCCTCTTTGGTGGCGGCAATGAAATAATCGCCTTTTGATTGGGACTGACCTCTGGTTTAATTCCGAGCATTTTGGGCGACGGCGGCACTCGTATGTGTTGGGGTATACGGATGTGCCCGAAATCGACATTGAATTCCTCGCACCAGACGCCCAACCAATCGAAGTCATAAATAGTCTTATCTTCGGGTAATGATATGACAACTGTTTCGCCACTATATCGACGCAATGGAGACGGACTCCCGTTCTCGTCCTTTAGGCGCAGACCTGGAATCAAATATTTGCAAAAATTTATTTTAGTATTAAATAATTCCATTATGCCATCCATACATACTAAATTTTCTTTTTAGTTATAATCAATTTAAATTTAATGTAAACTTTACTGTTTGCAAAATAATATTTAGCATTGCATATTTAATTTTCCATGGTTATTAATTCAATTATTTTAATATTCAAGTTTATAAAATAACTATTAAGTTTGTTACTGCTGACTATGTAAAATAACATGAAAAAATATTTATATATAATTAATAATACATATACAGTATTTGAAATAATAAAATTAATTAACTATTAAATTAAAAAATATATACTATATAATCAAAATATTATAATATTATATATAATTATCCAAATATAAAGTTCTAACTATCAGTTCAAAAACTTACCGGTTGGCGCTTGTCTCTGACCCCGGGTAACCCACCAATAACCAGCCGGGCCCTCACCATCATAATGAAAATTTGGTATCAAAAATGTTTGCGCGTCAACTATAGTAATTGGACCGGACTTAACATCATGTGCCAGCCTTGACAGAGCCGGTATTTCGACCGGTGAAGGTATGGCTAAATTTTTCGGGATTGAGATATCGCCAAAATTTATGCGAAATTCTCGGCACCAAATGGAGAGCCAATTGATGTCTCGAAGAGTCTTGCCTTCAGGCAGACGAAGGACTATGTTTTGATTGGCGTAAGAGCTCATTGACTTTGTGCTAAGAATTTACAGTTTTAAGCATTTTTGCAATTTTTATTATTTAATTCACATACGATCCCTTCTCATCCGGTATAATAAACCCGCTATCGTCGGGTGTGGGACTACTTCCAGCCCAAAAAAATGTCTGCGGCCCTTGTCCGTCATAGTGGAAGTTTTTTAGAAACAAGGTACTTTCATCGACGGCATACACTTCGCCGCTCACGTCGTGTGAATATTTGGTTAGTTTTCCGATTAATGTTCCGAAATATACTTCTTTGAGTCGCGAACCGCCCGGAAGTTGACTATAACTAACTGTAATTTAAATAAAAATATTTTACTAATTATGTTTTTATTGGTCATTAAATTATTAGTGGACAGCAAAATACCTATTATTATTTAAAATGTTTTAAAATGTTTAATTTATTATTAATTTTTAAAAATGATTTTTATTTTGATTATTTAATTGTTAGTTATTTTAATTTAGATTTAAAAAAAATAATTATTAAAAAAACAAAGTAATTTTAGAAATTTAATTTATTTTCTATAATTAATAACAGTTAATTATTAATTTATAGAATTTTTAAATTTATTTAATAATACTCAAATTTATTTAATAAAATTTCATATTTAAAAAAATTATTAATTAAATAAAATAATAATTTTAAAAAATATACTATTACAATTATTTTTAACTAAAATTAAATGATTGAAACAATTTTATTATTAACTCAAATAAAACAAGCTGAATAAATAGAACGTTAATTATATATTGTTTATAAATTACATATTATTATATATTTAACTTTAATTACAATCAAAATAAAGTAAATATATATTATTTTGAAAATATTAAATATAAAGATAAAAATACTGTAACTAGTTCAATGTTTTATTTTATTTTTAATTATTTCTAAAATGTACAAGTTTGCCAATTATTTGCAAAAAATAATTACCTTAAAAAATATGCTTTTATATCAAAATTTAAATCAAATAAATTGACAATTAATAAGAGAAATAATTTATTTAAAGAATAGAAATTTCTTATCAATGCTAACGAGACATTCACCTAAATATCAGACATTTATCAAAACAATTGTCGCCAAACAGAGCAGAAACCTATTTATTCGTTTTAATAAGAAAAGTTTATTTTTGCTTTTATTATAAAATTTGAGCCTACATTGAAATCTTGATATCTTGTTAATTTTATTTATTTTTTATTATTGTGTATTTGTTAATGACTTTTGTTTGAAAATTTAATTTGTTAA
The DNA here is from genome assembly GCA_034693685.1 of Belba bartosi. Taxonomy (NCBI): domain Eukaryota; kingdom Metazoa; phylum Arthropoda; class Arachnida; order Sarcoptiformes; family Damaeidae; genus Belba; species Belba bartosi. Next base: position 7,935 of record JAQFXP010001536.1, read on the forward strand.
GAAAAAAGATGTCATTTGAGATTTTTATCAGTTTTTACTCAATTGTAACTAATTTGAAGTTACTATTGTATGGAATAATAAAAACAGTTTGTTAAAATTTTTTAGCTTATATTATAGTTATTAAATTGTAAATAAATATTAATAAATTTTATTACAATTAATATATATTATTGTTTAATAAGTTGTAACGTTATTTAGTAAAAATATAATTATAAAATTTGTTATATAAGCGCTAGCCTTTAATTTTATTTTTGCTTGTTGAATAATTAATTTTTAAATTTGATATTGTTTTACAGTTTATAACATACAATAACCTATTTTATATTGTTTAAATTATAATTTTAAAAATTAAAATTGCAAAAATAAAATTTAAAAACATTATAACAAAATAATTAAATTTATTTAACCACAAAACATATTGTTTACAAAATTTTCTTGTAAGATAAACATTAAAATTTTTAATTCTCATATAAACAAAAAAACAAAAAAAAATCAAACTAGTAAAATTCACGTAATAAAAAATCGATTAACTAGCAAACCACAAATAAATCAAAAATTAATTAAATTTACAACTGCAAACTTAATTAACAAAAACGATCAACATAAAAAGTTATTTATGTTTACAAATATAGTCATAAATATAAAACTGTAAAAAACATTCGAAAATGTAAAAAACAAATCTAATGATTGAAATATTCAATACAATTGTTTATTACAGTTATTATATCAAAACATAACCAAAGCTGATGTGAACCGCCCTTCAGATGCAAAGCCGTGTAATCGCTTTAAAGGAACGGATGGAAGAATACGGAGAGAAGAGTTCAGATGAAGAAAAAAAACTTTTCATAAATCTAATAAATACTGAACTTCCGTATCATTAAAAACTATCATCAAGATCATGATTTTGAACTGATAGAAATTATTGTTTTTTTAACATGTTTAACATTTTCTCATCTCAATTGAATAGACAAAAAGTCATTAATCAAATAATTAGATTTATTTTACTGATGAATCGTACAAGCATGTTTTTTGTAAGTTATATTTTTATTGCAATCTTATAGATAGCTATAAAATATTTGGTAATAGTTTTGAGAATTGTTTAAAATAAAGATTTTTTATCCGATATAAATGATTTTGCTTTTATGCGATTTTAGGCCAAATTTATTTTTATGCGTTTTGTAGATATTTCCTTGGATAAATTTAATCTTATTCATTTGAATCTTCTTTTATTGTTAATTGTTGTACACGTTATGTAATTATAAAAATAAATGGTTTTGTTATTTTAAAATCACACAAAACATTTTATTTTGCAATTTTATATTGCTAGTTTTGCCGGTTAAAATTTTTACAGGACATAAAAATTTATCTTTGCTTAAATGTTAATTTTAAAAACAAATTTAGATTTTTATTTAGTTTATATTTATACTGTTTATATAATAAATAAAAATGCTAATGTTAGTTTTAAAATGTTTCAATTTGTTTTTAAAAAATTTTTTTTACGAATTTTAAATATAAAACTGTAATTTAGCATTTTACATTATGTAAAATATATTATATTTATAAAAATAAAAGGTTTGGAATTGTTTTGAAACACAAGATTCTTTTTTATAATAATTAACAAAATATTATTCCAGTTAAGATAAATTAGAAATTTAAATAAATTATTTAAATAATTTTAGATATAATTAACAGTTCTTAATGTTAAATTTCTGCTATTTTATTTTCACTATTATTTTATAAAATATTTATATCAATAACTTAAATATGGTAAATTATTATTTTGAACTTAAAGTTAATAAATAATAGTCAAAATAAAATCAATTTAAGAAGCACAATTGATAATTATATTTCAAAATTTAATAACACATAAATCAAAAACATAAAACCTGAAAGCTAAAAATTAAAACCACCAAAACTTAAAATCAATCACTAATAGGAAATGACATGAAAAATGAGAAACTAATTACAAAAAAATCAAATCAAACCTAAAAATACAATCTCAGCAAAAAAAATTACATTTATTTCAAACTGTAAGCGATAGCATACAAAACGAGAAAAAATAAATAAAAATAAAATTTTCTAAACACGATATCAGAATTAAATTTTTCCTACATAACATAATAATTTACTGTATGAAATCAATTTAGGAAGATTTTTTTTCTGGTGGATGTAATTTGTGGATCAAATTCGATTGTGATAGGGATGAATTGAGAGCATGTTATAATTATATTATTATTTATTTATTTTTTTGGTTTTATGTGAATTAGAACTTTTAGAATCTAAGCATCCATATAATTATTGAATTTAATAATATTGAAAAATAAGTCATATTTTTGGCTAAATAACACATTTTTCAAATTGTTATCAAAACAACGAATTTAATTCTAATGCCTCGAGGATTGTGTCATCTGAATAGTAAAATGTCATAATTATAATAATTATTTTAATTTCAATGTCTTGACTAGTCTAGTTTTTTAAATTAATAAATTTTACGCGTTACAATAATTATTTTAGTCAAATATGTTATCTATTGGATTTTTACTATTTTTAGTATTACAGTATTAATTTTTATACAAATTAATATAATAATAATTAAAACTGTATTTTATTTTTATTAATAATATTATATTTTTAAAATTATATAAAATATAAATATATAAATATTGTATTATTTGGGAAGATAATGAAAAAAAAAATTATTTTTTAGCAACTCAACAAATTAAATTATTTATTAACATAAAATATATATTATTAGGTTTTTAATTTATTTTAAAATATTACAAGCCAATATTAATTATAAATTATTTGTAAAATAAAAAAAATATTATTTAATAAATTAAATGTATTGTGTTAAAATTAATTGTAAATTTTCAATTATATGTTCAAAAATATATTTGTAATACTTGTATCTAGTTAAAAATAAATATTTAACTAAAATTGATAAATATAAGTAAATAAATGATAAAAATAGAATATATTATAAAACACTACACACTGTATGAGATGTGTGTTAAAAAGATATTATAGTTTTCTAAATATTTATATTACTTATATATCAAATCCGTAAATCTAATCAATAACTAACGGCTATATTCTAATCAGATATTGAAATACATTAAAAACTCATATATTTTTAATTTCAAATTTGAATTTTTACACATCTCGAGCCTAAGGGAGAGACAGTAAGAGATAGCAGTGTCAGAGACATTGAAATGTATGTCTATTTACAGTTACATTTTCAACCTGTTATTTCGCAATTAATATAATCTTAATATAAATATTATTTAATGAAATTTAGCTGTAATTTAAAATAAAATAATTCTTAGGAAATAACTATTCACTTGAAACGCGAAGTTTTAAGGAAAATATTTTCGATTTAGTTTCTTACTAATTTTTTTTAAAAGTTTAAGTTCAATTTCAATGAAAAAGTTAATTGATTTACGATTGGTAATCAATTAGTGTTTTACAAATTGTAGCAAATTAGTTTTGGGATAAAAAATTTTCTTTTTAAAACAAACACGGATATCGGTATTTAGTTAAGTCTAATCTATATAATTAGAAATTAGCATTGCATAAATAGTAATTGGTAAATTTATATGTTTATTACAGGAAATTATGTTTTTATATTAGTTTGTTTTAAGAAGTTTATATTTTGATAATATTACCATTAAAACTGTATAAAAATATTTATTACTTATTAGTTTAGATATTAACTAGCTAATTTTTATGTTTTGGTTGCACCGACGTATGGATATATTTATATATTTTATAATCTAAAATATTTTTTATTAAAAATAATATTATAAAAATTTAATTAATATTTAATGCTCATGTTAAATTAACTTATTAATAAATGTAAACGATATTTAAATAAATAAAATATTAAAATTACATAGTTTAATTATAAAGTTTAAAAATTACATAGTTTAAAATTTTTTGTAATAAGTTTATTTTACGTTTGCAATAAATTATTTTTAAATTAATTAAAATCTAAACACAATAAAAATTTTAGCTTACCATTTATTAAGACTAACAAAAATAAAATCGACCGAGCATCAATCATGTTGTCAAGAACAAATTTCGACGTTAACAGCAAAAATTGTCTTTAACTAAAATTAATAAACAAACTTGTTGATGACATCCAAAGTGCACATATACAGCGGTTAAACCAAAAAACAAACTTATGGAAAGTTCAAAACACAATAGAAATTTTTAGCAAAATCAACTTGTTTCAAGTCTCGACTAAACAACTTGTAAGTAATGACCAAAAAAAAAACAAAACAAAATTGAAAAAAATTTAGTGAAAAAACACTTTAGAAAACTTGTCGTTCGAAACAAATCAATCAGAAATGTAGTGAAAATTTTTGCTGAGAAACACAACAAAACTGTATAACAAATAGAAAAAACTTTTTATTTTTATTTTTCCTGTTTTTTCCCAAAACAAAAACTGTGGGGAAGTTCAAGTTTAACCGTTGAGTGTCTGAAGAGCAGCAAAACTGTACTTTAGTTTTGATTAAATTATTATTCAATTTATTTCCAGGAATTCAATCATTGTTTGATTCACAACTTTTTTTTCTAAAAATATGAAAAAAATATTAATTCATTAGTCAATACATAAAAAATATATAATATTTTTTAAAATTACAATTAATCTAGTTAGGAAAAATATTGAAATAAAAAACAATAAACAATTTTTCAGATAACACAAGAATATGAAAACGGATCTGAAAACTGAAGAACTGTTTTACGTGAAAAATAAAGCAAAAAAAGTCTCTCAACTGTAAACTAATAATAAGTTTTTGGAAAATTCATTGAATTAAATAGTCATTCAATTGTAAATTTCATTGAATAAAACTTTTAAAAACAAATTTATTAATGTTAGATAAAATTTTTACTTAAACACAACTAGTTTAAACTTTACAGTTATGAGCAAAATAGCAAAATAAAAAAAACACAAAAAAATAATATTAAATAATATAATAAGCTAAATAAAATTTCCAAAAATTATCCTCACCCAAGTTGGTAAGCGTCTGCTCGCCTATTTAAAACTAAACAAGTCTCTCCTTTAACTGTTCTCTATTACCTGTGCTTTCATAAGTGCAGCGAAAAAGAAACAAAATAAATAAAAAAATGCACATATGGTGACTCCGAAGTACTCTAGCAAGAAAATTAAGAAGAAAAAAGTTGTTGTATTAAAATGTAAAAGAGAGGGAATGAGAGGTGAAAAACTCGTTGACCCGTTTCGTATCGCCACCACTCCATACGCTTAACGCATATCTAATCTACTGGCGCTCTAACTGTAAGCATATATATAATACTCACGACTTCTTGTTATTAGCCAAATGAATGATGATTGCTATTTATGTTGAGTTTTATGCATCAATTCGATCATTAGTTGTTGTTTTTTGTATTGACTAGTTGATATTTTATTAATTGTTTTTATTATACTTAAATTTTTTAACTGTTAATTAATTTAAAATTTGTCTATGTATTTTTAAAAATAAAGTTAATAGATTATTTGTAATTTAATTTTACTAAAATAATATTTAATATTTAACATGTTTTAAATGCAAAACTTTTATTTCGGCCAAATTATTCTATAGATAATAAATTTTTATAATTATTATATTTAAAAATAAACACTAAATTACAGTGTGTGTATTTTATGTTTAAAAAATGCAATTTGTTTTAAAATGTAAACAAAGTGTTAAGCGGGTATTTGCTCTTACGAAAAAACATATAATTTTATATAAACCCGGAATAGCAAGTGGTTAATCTAGAATCATCAGATTTATAGCAAGAAAAAATGCAAATTTAATGTTATATTTAAATACAATTTTTTTGTTTTACATTTATATAAAAACATTTATTTAAAAAAGTACTCAAAACAAGTTTCAAACAATTTTACTTATTCAAAGTCAAAATATCCTCGACACTCTTTTAAAATGGTAAAAAGTTTTAAACATTTCCGAATGTTAAGATTTAATTGTTTTTTCGGTTTAGCTAACAGTCATTACACAATTGAATTGCAAACACGCGAAACGAGTTATTCAATTAGTTTTGTGTTATTCAACGTATTTGTTATTTATTATTGTTTATAATTAACTAATTCGACTGTAATTTTCGAAATCTAATAGTAAATGCAGTTATGTCTGAACAGCATAACCTGTGGTTTAGAGGGTCAGCGACGTTATCTCGTCGTAGATATCTTTTACGCACGCTATTTTTAACTTGTTCCATTTGGACAGATGTCAAAGTCAACATAATTTTTTCTCTCAAGTTTATTATATTTTAATAAGGCTTTTGATTCTTTCTATCACCTTTTTTTTATGAGCCAAAATTTTGATTTGCTACTTAATTTTTTACGCGGTTTCTCTAAATGTGTTAAACATTTTTTATATGAAAGCAATTTTGGTTTTTCGAAATGAAAGAGTTGGTTTTTTTTGCCTAAATAAAAGTGTTGTAAAACTAGTTTATTTCTGTCGGTCTATTGTCAAATAAAGTGTGTTTTTAATACTCGGTGTCTAAAGTCAATGCCATTTATTTTTACACTAATTCAATGTATTTACTATTAATAAATAAATCACATAAGTGTGCTATTAAACCATGACAGTTCCGAATTTATTATTGTAATTTATCAATGAACTTTTTCTATGTAATTATTTTACTATTTAATTATTTATTATTTTATATTTAAAAAGCAAAAATAATTTTTAAATTTAGTTTAATAAAAACTGTAATAGTATATTTTGAATATTAATCATTTAACTAAACATTTTATAATATTTTTGTGGTTTCATTAATTAATTAAATTTTTAAATTTTTTACAATTAACCTGAAATAATTTAATTTTTTATAATTAAGTTATAATAAACAATTATTTTATTTATATAAAATTTTTTAATTAAAATTAAAATTTTGAATAACAAATTATTTAAAACAATTGCTTGCACAACAATGCACATTTAAGTTTATTATAGTAAAATTTTAAATTGCACATTTTAGAGATAAAAATTAAATTATTATTTTTCAATATAAGTATTTATCTAACTTTGTTATCTGTTGTTATTGTATTAAATTATTTTTAATAAATCATCTTTTAAAATCTTTTTGAACAATACAAATTAAATAAATTTATTTTTGTTTAAAATATAAGTCAATGCAATTTTCATAATTATTAAAAGATAAACAATTATATTTTTTGTAATACAAATTAATTTAATTTTTAGTATAAAAAACTTGATTATTTATATTATATAATAAATGTATATTTATTTTAATATATTTTATATTAATATTAATAATTTATTTAAATTTAGTTATATAATTTATTTACATTATTCTATAATATAATATTCTTTTTTTAATATTAAAAACTTAAAATTAATTAAACATTTTAAGTATATTTAAATTTAATAAAAATATATTTATAAATACATAAATTAAAATTATAATATAAAATTATTTTATTGATTCCTCAAATTAAAGTTGTTAACTTGTATAATATTTTTATATATTATAAATATATTATACAGTCATAAATTATTTTTAAAAAACCAAAATTATATTTTCTATTAATTACAATTCTAGATGTTATTAATAAATTAGGCTGGCGTCTTAATATTTTTTCTAATACTATCTATGTTGCAGTAGGTAGTAACTATGTATGGGATTATTACAACATTTTAATACTACTATTTTCGACATAATTTATACTACATTATTATTTTTATAATTTTGTCTTCTTAAAATCCTAAACATAATCACTACCTACTGCAACATAGAAAGCATCGAAAACAGCATTGTAACGCTAGCCTAATTAATAAACTATTACTAAAATAATTATTAAATATATTTTTTAATAATAATTCTAATTTAGAGAAGTTAAAAAAAATATTTTTATTTTAATTTTAAAAATACGTTTCTAAATTAAATTTATATAATAGTTTGATCTAATGATAAATTAATGTAAATAAACTAAATCTTATTTCAACATTGATTTACAAAGATAAAATATATATTTGTTTTTAAACATTAGTAGTTATGTGAACACATATTTAAATATCATAAAAAATTTATAATTGCAAAAACTTAATTAACCACAATAATTATTGCAACATCTTAATTGTTTTGATACCAAAATGTCCGAGTTATTGCGGTTTGTGTTTAATTTATCTTGCTTAAGTTGTAAAAATCAAGATAAAATTTTAAAAATAATATAATTATAATAATTTTACCATATATTACAAAGTATAAATTAAATATTAATATTATTTTTTAAAAATAAATGTTAAAAAATAATTATTCAAAAATTAATTAAATAAAAATGATCTAGTTTAGCAATAATATAATTTTAAAAAAATATTAAACATAGTAATATTTAAAAAATATTTACAAAAACACAATTATATAAATTTAATGGTTAAATTTTCAATTATATAATAATTGCTTAAAAATACAATTAATTTTTTATATTAACATTTTTAAATGCTAACATTTATTTAGTTAGTTATTGTTGATTGAGCCAGTTCTATTGAAATCTCAATTTGAAGTTCCTATTATCTCACTTTAAAAATATCACTATGACAACCAATGCAATACATTATAAAATTACATACAATAAACACTAGTTAAAAATTAAAACTCATTAAATTAAAATTATCTTAAAATAAAAATAAAAATTTTAAACGTAAAAAATCATAAAAACCAACTTATCAATTTCAATAAAACAAAAATACTTAAAAAAGTGTAATATAAAAAATAAACAAACATGGTTGTTTAAAAGTAGAAACTGTATACAAGACGGCCATTAAAGGCGTTATTTTGTATTTGTAGTAAAAATAGTTAAATATTTAATTTAAACCGAAAAACAGTAATAAATAAAATAATTAAAAAATAAATTATAAAAATATTTATAAAAACTGTAATAATGACCAAAACTTTAGTAATAATAAATGTATTACTAATAGCTGTACAACAGTTGGTAAAAGCCGACGAACTCGGCGTACCAGTGCTACTCTGGCAGCACCGGGAGGCCAGTGATGGCCAATACTTAGGCGACAATAGCGACGGTCTGTTCGACAGCCGATCAACAGTACATCGAATCGATGCAAATGTCTTAAGCGATGATTATCTCAATACGTATGACACGATCGTAGCGTTCGTTCAGAACCGCTTGTCTTTAGAACAGTTTACGGTTGAAGACGAGCGACGACTCGACACAATTCGCAACATTTTTACCGATCGATCGCTTGAACCGGTATTTCAATTATATTTTACTGTTTTTCTTATATTTTGTTTTTGATTATTATTTTCTATTAATTGACATAATTTTAAAATACAGTTTAGTATTGATTTTTGTTTTCAATATAACAGTTATGTGTTATTGATATCAGTTCTTAAAAAAATTTTAATTAAAGTTTTGATATTTTTTATTTATATCAAATTTTTATTATAAATATTATTTAGTTATGAATTAATTAAAAATTTTCCGAAAATTATAAATACAATCAAAACAAATAATTAAATAAATATTAAAAACAAAATAACAGTTTCTAAACATATCTAACGGCACAGACACTACTCACCGACGTCTTGAAGCCAACCGAAGCGTTAACATCGAAACAGCGGTTCCGTCGCGAGTCTTGGGCCGACATATCGGTGCGAACCGGCGACCGAGTGGTTATTGAATTGCCCGACGAGTCATTGGCCGAAAACAACATATTATTAGCCGAACTAATAGAGAAAATCGGACAAAACATATCGAAAAAGGCGTTATATTTACTAACCGGCTATCAGAACCAGTACGATTCGGCCGACTTAGACGCGGAATTGCTGGCCGCCGAAGGGCGGCAGAGGGCGCGCTTTACTCGGGCTGCTGCGGATGAGCCGGTGGCTGATGAGGAGGGACAGGAAGAAATTATAAAAAATGGAAGTCTGATTCAGGTTAAGAATTGTCTGTATTTCTATTCGACGTCTATCACTATCTATCGGAATGTATCGAAAGATAAAGATCCGAAAATCTATTGGGATTTTATCGGTACGTTTGAGGTGAATGAGACCGTAATAAATGGCACCGGTAGGTGTTGGGAGCTTGATCAGTATGGTAAAACAAGCGAAGTATCTGCCTTCCTCAATTTGTCGTTTAAGAATAAAAATGATACTGAATTGCATATGAATTTCGAGATTTTACGCAATGATAGGTATGTTTTGGCTTTTGTTTTACAGTCTATTGTTATTTTTATTTATTTTCAATTTAAATTTTTATTAATAGTTTTTTAACGTTTTAAACGTGTGATAAAAATTTTATTTTTAGATTGGCACTGTGATAATAGATAATATTGATAATTTTTATTACACAATAATTTTTTTTATTATTTTAGTTTACTGCTTGCTTAAAAATATTAAACTGTTGATTAGTTTGCAAAATAATAAAAATTGTTTATTTTTTAAATTGATAAAACTTTTAGGCACAAAAGTTAGGTGTACTTTTATATACTATCTAAATTAATACCTGTTTAAATAATTTAATTTTAAATTGTGAAAAATATCCTTTAGCTCATTACTCATGTCTATTGTTTTTGACAATTTCTTATTTAATTTTAAAATTTATTTACAGTTTTTTTTGTAGTTATTTGTATTATAATATAATATTTTGCTTAAAATAATTTGATTTTTAATATTTAAATTAATTATATTTTAGCTGGTATTGGCATATAGTCAACAACAACACATTAGCAAAGGTCAAAGACAAAGGAAGTTCAACCAAAATCGACAGTTACTTAATGCCTTTGACTGAGATTACAGCCGAAGAGAGCTTTTCCTACAGTTGTTCGCATTTGACTGTTTATAGCCGAATGAAAGATGACGAACCGAGTTAGTCAATTTATTTTATTTTTT
>JAQFXP010001537.1:0-18832 GCA_034693685.1 Belba bartosi
GTAATTCAATATTGAAATATAAGAATATAAAACACTCTAGTGCATTAATCGTTACAGTTAGAATAATAATTTTTTTAGGATTTGTCATTATAAGCATCATATATCTTAATGAAAACAAAAAAAACTAAATATCTAAACATAAGTGTCAAATCCTGACAACCCCTTTGAATTTTATTCTAAATTATCTAATAATAGTTAATAAGTTTAATTTAGTCTAAAATGACAACAAATAATAAATAATTGTTTTAATCAAATCAAACGTATTTTAAAAATAATAAATTATTAGCAAAATAATAGCAATCAATTGGTAATTACAATCAAACTATTAATTCTTGCTAAAAATACTGATGTGATTATAATATTTTATGCTAATATCTGCTAATATATTATGTTTAAAGAATATTAAAGTTTTTGCTTAGTTTATAAATCAATAGTATTATTATTTTACAAATTTTATTAACAAAATTATATTTTAACAATGTTTTTTACGATTCATTTTATTAATTGAAAAATTTTATTTTATTAAATTTATGTCAGATTTGATTAAATCATTTTAATTTTAAAAAGTTAAAAAAATAAATAATTAATTTAAAATTTGTTAAATTTAAAATGAATAAAATTATTAAATTAAAAATCAATTTTATTTAGAAAAACTTTTTAATTAATGTTGCATATTAATCATAAAACCTAGTTTATGTTCATCTAATAAATAAAATCAAATTAATTGTTATTTAAAAATTAATTTATCTTAACTTAATTTTGACATTAACAAAACTTTATAACAAGCTACATAAATGCAAAAAATGAATCATTTATAAAAATTTTATTAAAGTACAGTTATTAAATTATATAACTTTTGTAATAAATAAGATCATAAATAGGTAAATAAGCAATTGGAATAATATAAATGTAAAATTAGCCAAAATGCAATAAATTTTAATTATTATCAAAAAAAATAATTTAATGATGAGTAAAGTGAGTGTATTATAAAATGAAAACAATTAAATGCAGTAAAATTAAAATTAAAATTTTAATCTGATTTAATTAATTAACACAAATCTTAGTTAAATATCTTTTGATTAACAAATCATTTATAGTTAAAATGCAAATTAATATCAGACTCAACCTGACTAAATTAAGGTCAGAGGAGACGCCTATTTCAACCTGATTAAAATACGTTTAAAATAAATTTTTTAAATATATAAACTATGCCTTTCTGTTTAACTGTGACACCCAGTGATAGACCCACGGACAGTTTATTTGAAAAGTTTTTATTATTTGCTTTTAATATCAATAAAGTATATGAAAAATTTTTTTTAAAATGTTTTCATTTTAAAGCCTGTAATAAAGTATTGAATACATATCTAATTTGCTCTCTAATTTTAATGCGTGTTTGATCTGACTCAAAGCGTAGCCGCTGTAAAGTCAAGACATATGCCTTTAAAAATGTAATTCCGTAGTGCTATAAACCCGACCGCAGGATTGCATATTCGGTTTTTAGTAGAGCCCAACGGCAGCAAAAATAAAAAAAGCAATATTTTTCGTTGTTTTTGTCACTTAGACAAATTTTCTTTAATAATATAATATTAAAAACTAAAATTTATAGTTTTTCCTTTTGTCGACGTTGCCAATTATTATATCTAATATAAAATTGTAAATTTTATTAAAATTATAAATTTAATTTATAGTTTCTAATTTAAAATAATATATTTGAACATTTAAAGATTAATTATTATTGAAATTATAATATTGGTTAAATTAAAATAAATTAGTATATTAATTTTTATAATTTAGTTTATAATAAAATTTAATCTGATTGTGTTTTTCAATTTAAATAACTGAATAAAATAAAAATATTTCTTAAAACGAAATATAATATATTGTTAATATTGGCAAAATTGTCTAAATTCAAGTCAGAAATAACGCTGATTGGAGCCTGGTTGAAATAAAAACAAATATAAACCAATATAGTTTGATAAATTAACAAATCAAATAACACAATTTGATACAAAATAACACAAATTTATGACACATGTGACAAAACTAAAAAACAGACAAACAAAACAATATTAACTAGACGCCACAATTAATATCAAGTGGTGGCTTTCATTAATCCTTATTTTATGACTCTTTAAAAATGGATTTTTTATCGATTGAAAATCTTACAATTCTGGATATTTCAAATAAATTTTTGTAATACGTTTAAAATAATATTTTATAATATATAAAAAATTTTGCGGTCTGTGAACATGTCTAATTGTTATATCTAATATAAAATTATAACTTTTAGTTAAATTATAAATTTAATTTACAGTTTGTAATTTAAAATAATATATTTAAACATTAATTATTACCGTACTACCGTTCTATATGGCATGCCGGTATAAAAGAAAATGATCATTTTTGTTAAAAGGACTTTAAGGTCCCTACCGGCGTTCCAGTATAAAGCGATAAAAATTTTTAATATAAAATTTTTATTTAATTAATATTTTTAATTAATAGCGATAATTAGATGCAAAGTTAATAGTTGAGTTAATTTTTAAAACATTCAATATAAATTTTTTTATTTGTTTATTGTATTTAGTTTATTTAATACTTTGCACAACATTATATTTTAATTTTAAAATATATTATTGCAAAGAAATTAATTTCAAAGTTTAAACTTAATATATATAAAAAGTTTTTGAAAAACAAACTAATATTATAAAAACGTAGGTTTTTATGGTCTTATATATTTATATATAATATATTACTTTAAATAAACAAGAGTAACCACTAGATAATTAGCTGTTTAGAGATAAAAAGGGGGTTTAAAAAGTAGTCTAAACTTCTGTTGTTTAAGGTTTCACAACTATATATTAGTATGGGTGTCAACATTTCAAACATAAATTAACAATTTATATTTTAAATGTTTATAATTAATTATCTAATAAAATCAAAAATTCAAATCTAAACAATTTAAAGCAAAGAATATCCATAATAACTTCAATAGAAATTTTTAGATTGAAATAAATAACAATATTAAATATTTTACAGTTTTTTAAATTAAATTAATAATTTTAAAAGTGTTGGTTTTATTAGAAATGTTTTACAAATTGTTATATAATTTTAGTTGTGTTTAAATATTGTAATATAAAATTCTAAAATTTTTTTTATCAAATTAAATTATACAATATATTATTTGTTTTTCAGTTGATTTACCATTCCGTTCTATTGTTAGTTGTAGCCCATATTTATTACACATTATAATCACTGTTTATATTAAAAATTGTTTACAATCTTTTTTAAATTGCTTGCGTTTATATCAAAAATTTGCTTTAAATTTTTAATTTTTTAGAAATTATTATTCGAAATTATCGCCCAATTGATTCGAAGTAAAAGTTTCCCGCTCAACAAGACAAGACGCGTTGTTTATAATTTTGCGAAACAAATGTCCTCTATTTTACCGCGATTTGTTAATTCGATTTATAATATTTTTTAATTTACATTTTACTCAAAATAACTTTCGTGACATAAAACTTAACGTCACTATAATTGCCACCACAGGTACCCATATTGAGGAACCGCATTCTAACAACATTCCATTGTTACAAAATAAATTTTAATTTAAAATGACCTAGCATTTCTAAATAATTTGATTTATAGCACTAAAAATAATTTAGATAACGGCTGTTTATTAATATTCAAAATTAAAAATAAATCATTTAAAGTTTAATATGCAAATGTTAATTAATTTTAATAATTATTTAATGTATTAAATATAATTAATATTAAGATTTTATTTCATCTTTTTCAAACTTTTTACCCTTTAAATCATTAATACAAAATATTAATATTGACTTGAATACTTAAATCTAATCTTTTCTATTCTGTTTTTTTTATTTGTACAATCTATCCCCGATATAAGCAATTGATTGGTGCAACAAAAAGTTATTGCTTTAAAAGAGTTTTGTCTATATCAGGGTTTAATTTTTATTCAAATCAATAATTTATTTTTGTTTTAAAACATTAAAACAAATGCTATAAATTTTTATGCCTCAAATTAATTAATATTTTAATTACGTTTTGACTTAAATTTAAATATATTATTTTTTAGAAATTGAAAAGGTCGGCCGATCCAGATCCAAAGGGATATCGAATAAGAAATTTTCCAAATTGCTACAAAATTTTATGATAAAATTGTATCTAATTTAACTGAATTTATTTTAAATTTACTAAATTTAACTGGTTTTAAACCGGATTTAACAATAAATTAGGGAAAATTTTTCAATTTTGGTCAATAAACTCTAAAAGTCAAAGAAGTACCATTTCACGGATTAAATGCTAGAGGGAAATAAATTTTAAGTTTTTAAAATAGAAAGATTTTTTCTGATTCCTTTTTACAATTCAAGTTCAAAACTTTTATTTAACTACATTTTATTAATTTTGTTTATTAATTTTAAAATATTTATAGTTTTGATTAATTTTTGCTTATAAACGGGTATTGAATGCATTGCACGTGCATTGATATGGCTTTACTTATTTCGAGGCTATGCTTATATCCGATTCGCTTATATCCGAACTTATTAATATTATAGACCCCATAAGAACCGCCAGTGTAAACAAAAACCAATTCTTATATAGAGTTTTGCTTATAAGCGAGTTGCCTATCTCGGGGATAGATTGTATTACCAAACATTTGCTTTTAAAGCGCTTAAACTTATAATCTATATTGACTACTTTTTTGATTAAATTGTTAATTAATTACTGCGCTTTATCTTTCTGTGCGATTTTCGGTGTTTTCTTAAGTCAAATCAATATTCCTTAAATTTGTATATCGATGTTGTTCTTCAATTGCACAATCATTTTAAATTTTTGTTTTTTTACCACGCAAGTTAGTTTAGATAAAGTGCTAAATTACTCTTGCGACTCCTCTAAATGTAATAGCTTATAAAGTCTTCTTTTTACCCACTAATCATTTTTAGTCAAAATTTTAGAAAATTAGTTTGAATTAGTAATTAATTTTTTAAAAGTAAGTAATAAAAGTATTTTCAAATTAGTAACTAATGAGATATTTAATGTGATTAATAATGATGAGAATAGTTAACGATAGATAGAATTAAAAAATAAAAATTTAAATATAAATGTATTTTTGCAATAATTAATCTTCAAAATTACATTTTGCAATTAAATGCCAAACGTTTGTTTACACCATTTAATATACATATATATATAATAACTTATTAATTTTAAAAAGTTTATAAAATAAATTAACAGTTTATACTTAAACAAATTTTAATTATTTATTTAATAAATAATTAAATAATTTCCGAAAAATGTATATTTAATTTGATTTTATTAAAGTAAATTTGATTCTGCCAAGTTAAATTTCCACTACAAATTTAAATTTAAATAAAATTTATTTAAAAACTACAAATAGAAAAAATAATTTTAATTTAAAAAATATTACAAAATTGTATAATTAAATTTTATTAAATTTTATTTATTAATTAGTTTATTAGCGTAAATTCTAATCATGTTTATAAAGTTGATAAAAAGTTAGTAATCATCAAGCATATACTGAGATTTTTTGAAATTTTAATGGCGCTTTGACAATTTTAGGTTAAATCTAAATATAATTTCTAATAATATTTAAAATATGATACTACAAAGTTGTACTAATATTAGTTAATTAAATATAATTTTATTATAAATACAAACTAACTAAATTAAACCATACTGAAATTTTATTGTTTCTGAGATTAATGATCGCAAAATTTTTTATAAAAATTTAACCAATATATATTTAGATAAATAATTTTATTAATTAAATAAATATTTTGTGAAATTTTAACAAAGTAATTATATTCTTTTGCTAAACATTAAAATACATTTTAGGCTTATTAAATTTTAATATTTATAAATTATTTGAAATATAAACTATAAAAATATTTTTAAAATAATTTATTAAAAATATTTATAGCTGTTGAAATTAGTACAAAATTTTATTTATGTAATTTCTATTAAATAATAATTTTATTAAACTGTAAAATTTAATGGTTACATATAAGTGAGAGCATTCTTAATATATTTAGATTTACTAATAATTAAATAAATTAATATTACACTATATACAATAATGTTAATTTTTTAATACAGTTACAAAATATATCAATAAAATTTAAATATATCCATGCTTATATTGATTTACATAATTTAATTTAATTAATTGTTATATATAAAAATGTTTATATTTTAATTAAATTATATTATCAATCATTGTCTTTGTGGCCATGTAGCACTACCGACCATTTTTCAGCATAAATTTTATTTAATCTATTGTGTCAAATTATTTAATTATCAAATAAACTGTTTATAAGTATTAACATTTAAAAACAAATTGCTTTATTGTTTTTTTAATAATGTTTGATACATTGCTACAAGAAATAAACAAATAACTAAAAAGCAATCAAAATACGCAATATTGACTAAACGACACAATTTAAATAAATTGGTTGCATTCATAAAGCTTGATTTAATGCTAATTTACAAATGGACTAATTATAAATTTAAAATTTTAATATAGCTATTTTAAATTAATTTTGGTTAAACGTTTAAATTAATATTGTTTTAATATATAAAAATTTATATAGCTAAAATTTATAGTAGGTCATAAATTTTTCAATTACAATATATAATATAAAATTGTAAATTTTATTAAAATTATAAATTTAATTTACAGTTTCTAATTTATAATATTATATTTAAAAATTTATAATTATATAAATTTTTATATTTGTTGAATTAAAAAAAATTAATATATTAATTTACTTGAATTAGCTTATAATAAAATGTATTCTGATTGGTGTGTCACTAAATACTTGAAACCCAATTATGCTATATATTAATTAAAAATTAAAATGTATAATAAATATTATATTAATTTCAAATTAAACAAATAAATAATTTATTAAATATCAAAATTTCAAAATTAGTGTAAATTGAAATTTGATGCCATATGTTATTCAAACTTTTTATTTATATTATATTTATTATTTCTGTCAATAAAAATTTGTATTTATATAAAATAGAAAAATATAAATTTAACCACGCCTATTTTTATAAATTTTATGCCACGCTTCACAAAATTTCAGAATTAATTTAGTTTATTAACCGTAACCAAAATATCAAATTAGAATTTAAAAAATAAATTTATTATTTATATTACAGTTTTAATTAAAAAAATAAAATTTTTAAAACATTTTGGATTGAGAATTAATTTATCAAAAATATTTCTATTATTGATTGTGTAAAAAAATTTATAAAATTAAATTAATTAAAATTTTTAATATATAATTTAAAAAATAAATTTTATTCAAACATTTACATTTTAATCTATTGTTTAATGTCTTACATCTTGTTTAATTGTTATATTATTTTTAAAATTATAATTGAAATTTAATAAATATTTAATTTTTGACATAATATATTTTTTAACCAATTTGTAAAAGTGAGCATAAAAAGATTTTCCAAACTATAAATTATGTTTTAATAAATTAAATTAAAATAAAATTAAGTTTTTATTGAAAAATTATAGAATATTTTAAAAATATTTGTTAAAATTTACAAAAATAAATTTAATACTTATTTATTAAATAACAAATTTTTAATATAAACTGTAAATTCATTGTACAATATTATTTTAATTAATAATTTATTTTGGTTTTTAATTTATGGAGATTAACTAAAGAAGACTTAAATTTTTTCATTATTAAAATTTGTAAAATTAAATTAAAAATAATTAGATAATATATTATGTAAATTTAAAAATGAAATTTTTTATTCCAACAAAATTTTTATAAAAATGTGTTTTAGAAAAACATATAAGCTTGTTAAATTTTTGAATAATTTTTAATTTCAAAAATAATATAAAAAGTAAAATATTTGCTTACAAGATTTTTTAAATTTTACTTTAAAATTAAAAATATTTATAAGTACTTAATAGTTTATGGTTTCAATTTTTTAAAAATTGTTGTTTTTTTATTTATGATAATTTATCTAAAAGTTTACTAATTAATAAATTAAATTTTTAAATAATTTTTATAATATATTTTAAAAATTACTTTTAATTTTTGAACAAATGTTCGATTTATGACCATTTACTAAATTTATTACTTTTGACATTTAAAAGAATAATTTTTTAAATTAATTACTAAAATTTAATACATAAAATATCAAATCTGCCAAAATGCACTCAACCAAATATATGTCATAATATAAAATTGTATATTTTATTTTTTTTATAAAATTAATTAACCGTTTATATTTAAAATACGGCGTATTATAACTACAAATTTACTAAAAATATTTTAATCAATCGAATTGCATTTTATTAAATATTTCGTTTAATAAAATTATTTTAAATCTTTTAAAAATTTTTCCGTAATTAATTAATTTAACTATTCGGCGTAAAGGATAATTAATACTATTTAGAATGTTAAATGAAAGTTACGCAAAACCAAATCGGGTTGACTTAATTACAAGAATATTACATTTTTTAGCCATTGCTTAATATTTGCTTTTGATGACAATTAGATGTTTTATATTTAATCATTTTTTTGTACATTAAATAAATTTTGCAATTAGTATTTGGTTTTAGTTCGAAAAGTTTGGCCACTTCTGTGCCAATCATTCTGCTGTACAATTTTTGAAATAATAAAATCTCTCAATTAATTAACAACTTATTGATAATTTTTTTTTATTTAAAGTAATATTTAAAACACTTACATCCATAATAAAAGAATGTAATTGATAAATAAGCTTAGGATCTGGAATCAAAAATGAGATAATAGTGTTTGCAAAGTTGTTTTGACAGCTATATTTTTTAATATTATATTTTACAAATAAATGTTAATATTTTAATTGAAAATGTTAATATCGAAAATATTAATGTCAAAAATAATGACATTTTTAAATTTATCAATATTTTTGACATTATTATATTTAATCTAAAGATTAAAATATAGCAGTCAAAACAATTTAACTTACCTAACCTAACACTATTATCTCATTTTCGATTCCAGATCCTAAGCTTATTGATAAAATAAATCAAATCAAAAACATTAAATCAAGACTTGGCTTGCACTTTAACGTTACTTTCAGTATAATCACGAATTCTTATATTGAATATAAACTTTATAATTATTAACAAGTAAGAAATGATCAAAAGTTTTTAACTCAAGATAAGTATTTACAAAATGTTGTAAAATCATTTAATAAATAAAACTTTTAATTGATAAAATTTTTTGATAATTTTTTAAATCTTACATTTTAAAATAATATTTCATTTTACAGTATTTGGCATATAAATATTTTGCTAGTGCAACTTATTCCTATTAGATTAATATTAGAATAAAATAATGTAATTTTATATATTTTTGAATTATATTAAAGTTTACTAATTTTCTAAAATTTTTAAGAATATTAAAATATAATTAGTTTGTTATTGTTGTTTAAACTAGCACAAAATAACAATTGTTTATTAATTTGTAAATTCAGTTGAGTAAAAAAAATTAATCAAAATTAGGCATTATTTGATAAAACTGTAATTGTTTAAATTATTTTAAATAAATATTTTGCATGACGTGGGCTCGAAAATAACATAATTGTTAGTTTTATATTAAGGCAAATAATAAAATTTTCTTAAAATATTTCTTGAAGTCAATTAAATTATACTATAATTTAATATATTGGAAAATTTTATTTTTTAATTTTTGGTTATAATTTGATTTTTATATAATAAAAAACATTTTCCCACAAATTATAATGAATAATTTTAAACATTTTAATTATTAGTCTGACTCAATAAATTAACACAAATCTTAACCAATTGTCTCTTGACTAACCGAGTAATGCAAATACAGTTAAAATGCAAGTGGAAATCAGATTGAATCAGAATTAGACTGATTAAATTCAGGTAAGAGGAGAAACAGATTACAACATTATTGAAATAAAAGTCAAGAAAATAACAAATACCGTTTAATAAATTACTAAAACAAATTAACGCATAACTAAAATGCAGAAAAACAAAGCAATATTTAATGGACGACACACTTAATATCGTGTTTTTGTATTCATCAATTCATATTTTATGCCACATTAAAAATGGACCAATTATAAATTCTAAATCTTACAATTATGTTTATTTCAAAAATATTTTGGTTAAAAGAAATCTAATATTTTTAATATATATAAATTTATAAAACTAAAATTTATAGTTTTGTCTTACAAGTTATTAAATTTAAAACTATACTGTCTCTAGAAATAATCCAATTATTATATTTAATATAAAATTGTAAATTTTATAAAAATTAAAAATATAATTAACAGTTTCTATTTTTAAAATATTATATATAAATGTTTAAACATTAATATTTATATAAATCTTAATGTTGGTATAATTAAAATAATTAGTATATTTATTAATTTTATTATAATATTTTATTTAATAAAAGTTTATAATTTAAATAACTAAATAAAATACAATAAAAACAAAATTTTTAAACTAAATAAAATAATAGATTGTCACGACATTGTGCTTAATTATCAATACAAACTAATTCATTTTATACTAAAAATTGTTTATTACCAAAGATTATAATAAAATTTAATTAATTGTTTAAAACATTAATTTACCCAATAAGAATAAAATTTTAAGAATAATTAAGTAATTTTTAGAAACAATTAATTTTATAAAAATTTATTGAAAGTTTTTGGTCCATTTATAAATCAATAGTATAGTTTATATTTATTTTAATAAAAAAAATTCTATTTTATAGTTTTTATTAACAAAATTATATTTTAAAAATATTGTTTAAATATTATATTATGTAAAAAATTTTATTTATCAAATTTATGTCAGTTTCGATTAAATTATTTTAATTTTAAAAAATTAAAAATAAAAATAATTGATTTAAATTTTGTTTTATTTAGGACAGATTTATTTAGGAAAACTATTTAATTAATGTTGCATATTAATCATAAAACCTAGTTTATGTACATTTAATAAATAAAATAAGATGAATTGTTATTTAAAAATTAATTTATCTAAACATAATTTTGACATTAACAAAACTTAATAAAAAGCTGCATAAATGCAAAAATAATAATTTATAAAAATTTTATTAAATTACAGTTATTAAATTATATAACTTTTGTAATAAATATGTGTGATTTTATAAATATGTAAATGAGCTATTAAAATAATATAAATGTAAAATTAGCCAACATGCAATATATTTTAATTATTATCAATGAAATTAATTTGATGATGAGTAAAGTGAGTGGATAATAAAATGAAAACAATCAAATGCACTAAAATTTAAATATTAATGAGATAAACAATTTAAAATAATGGTGATTTAAATTCACTATTGCATATAAAATTTGTTGAAATGCAATAGATTTTAGTTTTTATTAAGGAAAAAGTTTTGATAATAATGAAAATTATTTTAGAGTAACATAAAAATGCACTAAATGTAATATATTAAAAAAATAAATAATTAAATAAATATTGACAGATAAATTCGGTTATCTATTAACAGTATAAGTAGTTTTATTATTTTTAAATTTAGCCATTGAGTCTATAATATAAGATGAAAAATTTATAAATTTTATAAATGTGAAATTCTATTGATTAATTTATAGATCGACGGACGTAAAAAACTGCAAATTAAAATAATTTATATAAATTAGTTAGACACCAAAGGCCGCTGGCAATTTGACATAATAAATTTATTTATTGCCATAAGGCGAAGTCGGTTTGCATTTGTATAATTTTTCATTATAGTTTATTAGACGTAAAAAGCGGTTGGGATTTTATAGGTTATTCGTATTTATTTTATAAATTTCTATTATAATTTGCCATACGCAGAAGGCTTCTGGTATTTTTATGAGTTAAATTAATTGTGATTAAGGTTTGCAAATCAAATGTATAAATCATTATTAAAATATGTTATATTTTTACTATAATTTTGTCGAGCATATTAGATTTTCCCAATGTTTGTAAGACAAATTACGCGCTTTGTCTAATAAACTTAAATCGGAGTAATTTGTTTTGGAAAAATTTAATATTATTTTTAAAAATTATAATTAAAATATTATTAAGACATTACACGAATAGGCGTTAATTAAAATTTTGAGTTTTGAGTTTTAATTATCATTTAAAATTTATCGTTAATTTATTGTATAAGAAAAACAAGAATTATAAATATATTACAGTTTGGTTAATAAATTAAGATAAAATTTAATATGAATGTTATTAAAAATATTTGTTCTACTAAAAGTATGATTGAATTGAGTTATTCAAATATTATTAAACTTAAAATTAATATTATTAATATAAAATCAAATCCCAAAATTTATAAATAAAATAAATATTAAAATATATATATTATTTTATAATTTCATTAATAATAGTTTAAATTTGATTACTATTTTTAGAAAAGTTTACTATTTTTTTAATTGAACAAATTTAACAATTACATTAAATTAATAAAATAAAATCAGATTTAATACCAAAAATATAACTACAACTTAAATGCACCATCTATATTTTATATGATTTATTTACTGCTTGTTTAAATGCCAATTCAGACAAGTTGAATCTTATTAAAAATTTATTTATAATCAGACATTCTCAATACATATTTAAAAAAATGCAATTGCTATCTTTCGATTTTACAAATTAATATTAGATATTTAAATGTAAGATTTCTAATAGCAATTTTATAATTTTTATAAATAAAAATAATAAAATTTAATTTATATTTAAAATATTTTTTTAAAATTTATTATTTTCTTAATAATTGACTAGAAAAAATTATTATATAATATAAATAATTTTAAGTTTAAATTTTTTTTATTAATATTAAATTAAGCAAAGCCGACTCAATTAAATTAAAATAATATTGAAAATTTTTTAATCAATTAACAAATATTAAAACTGTTACATAATAAATTTTTTAATTACATTGATAAATGAATATATTATTAAACAAGAGGATAGCTTAATAAATATTTTAAAATTAATTACTTACTGCTATTTTATCGCTCAAAACACAAATTTTTATTTTGGTTATTACGAAACATTCTTAAAAATGATAAGAATTATATAATTTGTGCGGACACATAAATTTAACTTATATTAGAAAATTAAATATTAATTAATTAAATCTTTCTATGTAAAATTTTAAAACAAATGTGAATTTTGAGTTTTTGCAATACAAAATAAAAAGATTTGTGTTTCAATTAAAAATAATGTTTTATAATTAGAATTTAATAAATAAAAATTATTTCAAATCTATTTCAAATTATAACAGACAACTTCAATGTTTTTTATGATTAATTTTTTTAGTTAAAAAGTTTAAATTTATATTTTTAAATTGTAGATATAAAGTTTATTTTTGTAAAAAAGACAGGAAATATCTAAAACTGTAAATTAATTAATATTTGAATTTAAATTTATCTAAAATAAATAATAATTTATAAAAGGATTCGGTTATTACAATAAATTTATTTAAAGTAAAACGGAACATTTATATAAGTTTAATAAATACAAATTTTTATTTTAAAATTATTTAAAATTTTTTTAAATTAATTTTAAAATTTAAATCTATTATATTTAACAGTCTTTGAAAAAACAAACTAATATTATAAA
This sequence comes from Belba bartosi, assembly GCA_034693685.1. NCBI lineage: Eukaryota > Metazoa > Arthropoda > Arachnida > Sarcoptiformes > Damaeidae > Belba > Belba bartosi. The sequence goes on from JAQFXP010001537.1 coordinate 13,697, forward strand.
AACGTAGGTTATTTTTGTCTTGTATATTTATATATAATATATTACTTTAAATTAAAAATTTATATATTATTAATTTATTATTATTATAAGTTTTTTATATTTATTATTAATGTTGAATTGATTTCCGTTAATTTGTTTTATTTATAAAGTTTCAAACTTTAATTGATGTGTTGTAAATAAATAATACCAGCTTAGTTTTTAACATTAATTTAATTAATATAATTTTTTTCAAGATTTCATAAAATATTAAATTTATTAATTTTATTGCTTATAATTGTGAAATAAATAATAATTTAATTTTTATTACTCTAAACATTACTTTTGATTAAAAACTGGCCAGCCACAACCAGAAGTAATTTAAATTATTAAACATTTATATTTAAGTTTATATTTATTTTATTTTATAAAATTACTAAAGCGAAAACAATGTCAATTCTTGTTTATATTAATATTAATAAATAATTTTTGAAATGTATACTATTTCTAAATATTTGATGTTTAAATGATATAAAATAATAAATAATTAATTTTTAATTAATTTATAAATATTAAAAATAAATTTGATAATTAAACCTTCTTACTAAGATTAAACTATTTTAACTATAAAATTAATTAAAACAACTCTAATTTAATATTTTAATGATTTTGCGGTTAATTTTTAATTTGCAAATTTTATATTTTTAATTTAATTGTTAGGAGCTAAATATTATTTAAAAAATTATAACATATTTTAATAATGGTAAAATTAACAATTTAAAATTAATAATTTATTCAGTTTTAAATATATATTAAATAATTTTTAGACTTAGCGGTAATTATAGTTAAAGTTTATTGTAATTTAACAAGCAAGAATAAAAATCCGTTGTTTAGTTTAAATATAAATATTTTTTATTTTTATTTAAAATAAATTATCAAAAATTTGAACAAATAAAAAGTAGTTATTATATATTTAAAAAATACTAATTAATTACAAATATCTATTTCTAATTGGCAGCCACAAAAACTTCGGTAAAAGCTCTTCCAATAGGGCTTTTGCACATATTTTATTACAATTTTCTAATTAATATTTTAATTTTTTAAATTATATTTTTTTTGCTGTTGTTTATTTAGTATAAATATTTATTAAATAAATAACTATAATTTTTTAAATGTAATTTTTGAAAAACTTTAGGGGGGTTGGCATTTATAGCCATTTATTTAATGCATACACTTTCAGGATTTTGTTTTGTTTTAAGCGCGCAATGACTGCTGAGATTAGAGTGCGTTTTGTATAACTGCCAAACAGTTAATAGACTTTTACTTCTTTATATAATTATATCTTTATAATTAGATTAATAAAAATTAATTTTATTATTTGAAAATAATAACTAATAAACAACTATTCTATTAAATAAAATAAAATTTTAATTAAAAATTTAATTTAATCTTAAAACTACGTTTAACTAAACAACGGATTTTTATCCTTACTAGTTAAATATTCAAGTGCTTTCAGTTTTTACAGAACCTTCCTCATGAGTTATATTATATCAAATAATAAATAATTATATTATTTAATTTTAAGTTTATATATTAATGCATTTATTAATTATGTATGTAATAGTAAAAAAATTATAAATTACAAAAAGTCTCAAAAATCTCACAAAAATTACTAAAATATCTCATTTATTTTGTTAGTAAATTGTTTTTTATATTTATTAATAAATATAAATATGTTGCTAGAGAAACAATTAATATTAAAATTTGCTAAAAAAAAAGTATTTAGTTCATTTTTTATTTTAAATCAATTGTAGCATTGTTATATGCCGAAGGTTTATTTAATTAACTAACTTCAGTATTATTTCATCAAAATTGCGCCTAACATCCAAACGATTACTTAGCAAAATACAAAAGTTTATTAACCGTGCGCTTCGATAATTACGCAAAAATATATTGTTAAAATTTTTAACAAATTGGATTGATATTAAAGCAAATCATATAATTTTATAGTTTATATATTAAAATTTATAATATTAGACAGAAAACAATTAAATTGTACTATAATTTAATAAAGTAGAAAATTTAATTTTTTAATTTTTGGTCATACACTTCATCCCGCTTATAACAATCCCAATTTATAACAAAACCACGCTTATAACGAACAAAAATTAAGAAACAAAATAGCAATATACATTAAGTTAGAGCCGTATTTAACGAATCCCTGTAATAATAAACAAATTATGTGAAACCGAGCCGTTTGTTGTAATTGGGATTGACTGTACTTTGATTTAATATTTTAAAAAACATTTTAACAAATATTATATTTACCACTTTAAATATTATAAATGTCTCTTGACTAACAAAGCAATTATAGTTAAAATGCAAGTTGAAATCAGACTCAGACTGACTAAATTAAGGTCAGAGGAGACGCAGATTGCAACCTGATTAAAATACTTTTAAAATAATTTATTTTAATATATAAATATATAAAACTAAAGTTTATAGTTTCTCTAAGTATCGACTTTTCCAATTATTATATCTAATATAAAATTGTAAATTTTATTATAATTATATATTTAATTTACAGTTTCTAATTTAAAATAATATATCTAAACATTTAAAGATTAATTATTATATAAATTTTAATATTGATAAAATTAAAATAAATTAGAAAATTAATTTTTATAATTAGCTTTATAATAAATTTTAATCTGATTGTATTTTTCAATTTAAATAACTGAATAAAATAAAATAATTCTTAAAAATAAATGTACAGTAATATATTGTTAATATTGGTAAAACTGTGTAAATCCAAGTCAGAAAAAACTTTGATTGCATCCTGATTAAAATAAAAACTTATATAAAACAATATAGATTGATAAATTAACAAATCAAATAACACAATTTAATACAAAATAACACAAAGTTATGACACAAAGGACATAACTAAAAAGCAGACAAACAAAACAATATTAAATAGACGGAACAATTAATATCAAATGGTTGCTTTCATTAAGCTCCATTTTATGCTTCTTTACAAATGTAGTATTTATTGATTGAAAATCTAACAAATATTGCTATTTCAAATAGAGTTTTGTTATAAGTTTAAAATAATATTTTCTAATATATTAAAACAAGACTGAACAGTATGACCTTAATACATTTTCGAAAGTCAATTAGCAAAATTTTATTAAATAGATTAAAACAAACGTTTAATAACTTCAATCCAAACTTTAAAATTTTAATATTTATAAGTTTATACTTAAACAGAATATAAACTAACTATTTACTAAAATATAAACTTATAATTAAAACATGCATAATATTTAAAACACATGCCATTCAATTGTAAAAATAAAAAAGAATAAATATTTATAAAAAAATCTCAAGAGTTTCTTACAATTGCAAGTCGCCTTTAGCGTCTAGCAATGCATAGAAATATAACCTTTTAAATGACAGCCGCTTGCGCCGTCTGGCAATACATAAAATAAATACTTACATTTGCAATCCGCCTTCGGCATCTGACAAAACATAGAAATAATAATTACAATTGCCAACCGCCTTCGGCGTATGTTAATGCATATAAATAATACTTACAATTGCCAATCGCCTCCAAACTATAATACTAACAATTGCCAAACTATAAAAGCACTCGATAAATATTCTAGATTAAAAATTTTATTAATTGTTTAAAACCTATATATTAGACACTTATTGAATGTTGCAATTAATGTATTTATATTCCTAGTAATTAATAGAAAATATTAATAATAATGCCATATGCTTATAGACGACCGATAAAATTTCATAAATCCTACTACGCTGACTAATAATTCATCAATTACATAATTTGTCTATAATCAGTTAGCCCCAATTTACGCGCATTCCTTAATAATAAAGCTTAAATTTAAAATTTAGCAGTAATATAGGTAAACGGAATCAATAAATTTTATTTTAAATCAATCTCAAAATTCCGTTGCTAAGAAACACAAACCATTACATTAAAATCACCAATGACAATTTCATTTGTATCAATAGTAATTATATTCTACCTATCTCAAAATTCCGTTGCTATTAAACAGAAATCATACCAGTACCATCACCAATAACAATCCTATTGCAAATAAAGAAAAATGGTATCAATATTATATATAATCTACCTGTCATAAAATTTCGTTGTTAATAAACAAAAACATACCAATACCATCACCAATGACAATCCTATTGCAAATAAATAGAAGAGGTATCAATAGTAATTATTATCTACCTGTTCAAAAATCTCGTTGCTAATAAACAAAATCATACCGGTACTAACATTAATTTTTTCTCGCTATTATAATAAAGTTAACTAATTTTTTTCTTTATTATTAAAATAAAAACAGTTAAAATGTTTTCGCAATTATATTAAGACTTTGCTTTTAAAAAATTTTTTCTTCGCTATTATAGTAAGAGATTCACCGAAACTTTAAACATAAAATTTTTTCTCCGTTACTATAATAGGCGATTTACCTTAGCGGGGGAAAAAGTGTACGACATAGTAAAACTATATATACAATTTCTCCGCAAATGTATTAAAAATTTAATCTGTGAACCTGTCCAATTATTAAATTTAATATTAAATTTTAGCTGTATAGTAGTTGTGGTCAGCCTCCAGGAGGCCAAAGTAAATAATCGCTGTGTTTTTGTGCTTTTTTAAATTGTGTTTTCATATTGTGTTTTAATCTACTATTAATGTGCATTTACATTGTATTCGACGGTACTATCATCAGTGGCAATTAAACAAACAATTCTACCAATATAATGACCAGTTTAGTGATCTTCAAAGACCGTAACATTGGCGTTCTTGACGCCATCTGACTATACTCATATAAGAAATACACCCACAAACATGGCATCAACTAAAGCGTCAAATGATGCACTCAGGGATATAAAAGACAGCAGTAAGCCCAAACTTACAAAAGAATTGTTGAAGGAGTGCACTCCGGGTCTAATTACGGACGCAAAACTAACTTCAATTCAGTTTATTGTAAAAATTCTACATTTAAGTGTAAAAAGGATAAACATTTTGTAATCAGAATTTTGTAAAATAGAAGACGACGAGGTATTCGACTACAATACATTAACTGACGATCAACAACAAAAACCAACCGATTGAAGATC